>KE505761.1:144383-156992 GCA_000441515.1 Elaeis oleifera
AAGACTTGATTGAACATATAGATTATTAATAGAGAATTAAGTTATGGATCATACGGAATTAAATACTGACTATGTGCAGCTAGCACTGCACATGAGGCATAGGTTTGATTTCAGAGATGAATTTGATCAAATCTATGATCCAAAGAATTATGAGAATTTGAATTCAAGTCCTAATTATTTTAGATCAGATCTAAATTTAATTGGGCTTGATTTTATTGAGACTAAATTGGATTAAATATCCAAGTTGGACCTGAACCTAAATCTTAAATAGATTAGGATTAGCATCCTTTTTGAATTTAATTCTAATCGGATTTAACTTGAGCCCAAACTTGAACTAAATCAGATTTGGTGCACTTAGCCGTGATTACCAGGTAATCTCTCACCTATTGGGCCGACCAAAATGGAGGAGAGCGCGCTGGAAAGCGGATGCTGTTTCCAGCGCCTTCCCTTGGGCGTGCGGCATGGTGAAGGGAGGTGTAAGTTGGCGCCTCTCCTACTTCCATTAAAAAACCTTATGGTTTAGGGAGCTTGGATTTGATTCAAACTTAGAGGGTCTTATTCCTAACCCATGAAGGTATTTGATTTGATCTAGAAACTCTTGTCTATTTAAGGAGGGGTGTGGAGAAGAGAAAATCAATCAAGCATTGGTCTAGGCGTGAGATCCTTGGGCATCCCATCTCCTTGGACATCATCCTCCCTAGGCATCTCTCTTCTTGGACGTCCTCCCTATCCCCTGTGGTGTGGCATGTGGACTCCTTCCAAGGCCTTAAGATTAGATCTCACGGCTCTCCTTCTTCCCTTCTGAAGGAGTGCTTCATCCCTCTCTCCTACGTTGGTCGGCGTGCGAGCGAAGTAGGTCTGAACATCCGGATCTCGCGAAGCAACTCGATTCAGGAATCAATCAACCTTGATTAAATCTTCCACTGCGAATCAAGATAAGATTTCATAAATGTTATGAAATTTTAATTGTAATCTATTCAATTTTCTTCCTGGCATCCGATGCGATCGGATAATTTTCCTTCAATATGTACTTCTAATAAGATTAATTTCAGTGATTGTGTTGTGTATGATATATGCAACAACGGAATTAAAAAATAAGTGAAGCTATATAAGAATTAAACTAGTGCGCAAAGCAAGTAAAGCAAGTAAAATGAACAAATAAGGCACAATACAAACACAATAAATTTATAATGGTTCGATGTCATTCCGCATCTACGTCCACTCCCCAAGCTCCCCTTACAAATTCTACTATAATCCCCCAGATTACAGTGTGCTTGTTTTACCCGGACTCATAACAAACTCAGTTGATTTTCTAAGATCACCAACCAAAACGTTACACCGATTGTTTTTCGGATTCACAATCAATCCAGTTGGTTTTACGGACTCACCAACCAAACCTACAATATCCAATTTCGGGCTTAGATGGGCCTTTACCTTAAGTTTTTTCCTCCAAAAAACTTGTAAAGAAACAAAATACAAAAGATAGAATTTAGCACAATAAAATTGAAAATAAACTCTTTAAGCTCGGAGAAGTTGCTGATTGTTTGCTTGATTGAGGTTTGAACTTCTCTTGTTTAAAGCTTAAGAAAATGTAGAAGTTGGAGAAGATTTCTGTTGAAAGCACACTCAAAATTTTGTACTTAATTCCTCTCTTTCTTTCTCTCAAGGATATTTAATGGTCCTCACATAAACTGATATGTTCCTCTTTTAGTCCTCTTCTTTTGGCTCTTCATTAAGTTTGGAAGCTTTAAATTTTTTGAGAAGCCAAACTAGCCATTTTTAGCTGTTAGAAATAAATACTAGCCATTAGAAACAATTCTGCATACTTCTGAAATTCTGCAGAACTAGCCGTTAGACTTCAAGTCGACTCGGATAGGATTCAAGTTGACTCGAGCTGTTGCGAGTCCACTTAAAACTTTTTCTCAAAAATCTAACTGTCTTTTTCTAAGAACTTCAGCTCAAATATTCAAGTCGACTCGAAGGTCCACTCAAATTTATGTGAGTCCACTCGAATTTCTGTGAGTCTACTCGAATTTTCTGTCTTTTCCTTTGAGTCGGCTCGAATGAAATTTGAGTCAACTCGGATGATAGCCAATTGAAAAATGCTGAATAAATTTTTGCATGAGTGGCTTTTTGACTTCAACTTGTGAGAGCTTCTTCCACCTTGATTTTTATGATCTTTTCCATCATGAAGGCTTCCAAAATGTTCTTGTTTGAGGTTCATTTAGGTGCTTAGATCCATTCTTTGAAATGCTTAACCCTTTTTTGAGAGAATTTCTTCTATGAATGATTTTTCATTTTAAGCATTTGGAAAATCCTATATTCACTCATGAAGCATATGATTAGTATCATAATCACTCAAAATTTTGGAATTATCAAAATTGATCATAGGGTCAACAGTTAGGTGTTGATGAGGATTTGGTTTGAGTGGAGTGTCTTTGTTGGACACTTGGACTTATCATGTTTGATAAACAACCCTCTATCTAAGCAAGCATCTTGGTAAATAACCCTTTATCTGGGTGAGTTGTCACTCCATTTTTCTAAATCATATCCTTGCCAACTAGTTTGTAAGGTATTTGAAATAATATAACAATTGAGTACATGTGACTATCCATCTACCTTGATTTCTCATATAAATATCTATGTTAGATCTTTAGAATGTTTATAACTGAGAACCGCTGCTACATGAAACTTCTTTTGAATTATGTGCATTAACCTCCATTAAAATACATCTATGATAATTAATTCGTAAATACTTTGAATTATGGATTTTAAGTTATGAGATGCTTCTATTGACTAAAATGCATGTATTTCTAGTAAATGCTAAGAGTTTCAAACCATGTTGGTTTGTATTATGCTGAGCCAATATAGAGTCAACATAGAGCATTGGTTGGAATAAGATGCATACCACTGCTAGCACATCTTTGTGTCGGTGCTCTTATTTTGTCACGTATCATGCTTGTTAATTGTTATGATATGTACTATATTTGCTAGCTATTGGCATGAAACCAAACTTAATTTCAACTTTTGTTTGAGCAAAATAAAATTAGATTAGGAAAGTGAAGTTTGTGACACTGAAACTCTTGGATATCTTTGAAAACTATGTGCATTCATAATTATACATTTTATTATGTTTAAAGGAGATAATGGAATTATTGGAGATCTTTGCATGAAACCATGCATGTTTGTCAAATTTTTGAAACTCTTTGGATACTTATATTCGATTTGAGGATTTGATAAACTATTTGAGCCATCATAGTTAGTTGGAAAATATGATAAAATTGTAGTTGTAAAAAATTGAATTTTGTGCATGTTGAGAGAAAAGGGAAATGAAGGAATAATTTTAATTTCAGAAGTTGTGTTTCTTCCAATGTATGGGTCAAAATTTAATACAATGAGCCACAAAAGAATGGTAAGTAAGTGTGGCTATACAAATATAGTAAACAATTATACAATAAAAGGAGAGAAATCAAAAGAAATATTCAAAGATAGTACCACTGGTTGTGACAAATTTCTTGATAGATTTTTTATTTGTCGAGATCATAGTTGACCTTTGATTGTCGAGATCTTGGTTTGATTCCATCCTTCTTGGCTTGATTCTATAAGATCATTATGATTTTTGGCTTATTCTGTCAGATTTGCTTGAGATTCGTGGGATTCTAACAATTTCTGTCAACACTCTCCCTCAAGATGGTGTATGTATATCCCTCATACCCATCTTGCATACAAGGAATGAAACAATCTACTGCCAAGCCTTTTATAAAACATCAGCTAACTGATTTTCAAAACTTACACAATATCTAGAATCCCAACATTCAACTTTTCTTTGATGAAATGTCGATCAATGTCAATATGTTTTGTATTATTGTGTTGAACTGGATTATGAGCAATGCTAATGGCTGCCTTGTTATCATAACATAATAACAGTGGCTTTTCTTCAAGTAGTCATAACTCTTGCCAAGGATTTAAGTCCCGTTGGGATGGGGGCCACCATCCCGATTGTTCCGTCCCATTCCTCTGCGATTCCGGCATCTGGGACGGGTGCGGGACCCGAAACGAGCATCTGGCCTCTATCCCAACCGTCCCGCTTTGTTCCTAGCCGGATCACGCATTGGTACAGCCATCCTAATCGGGACAGACACTGTTTTCCTATTTCGATTGATGAATCGGGAGGGAGGACTGGAGGAGAACGGGAGGGAGCGGTACTGACCCTTTTTGCCTATTGCCGTTGTCATCGTCATCGGAAGGGAGGAGCACAGCCGAGAGGGAGGAACCGGGAGAAGCACGAACGAGAGGGAGTAGTTGCTCGGGGAGAAGGGAGGAGAGAGGGAGAAAGGAGGAAAGAGGCGTTCAGATCTCCGACGAGGAACAAGGGAGAAAGGAGGGAGGAGGGAGGAGGGACAAGTGGAGGAATGGCCAATCCATCGAAACCCTCTCACCATTTCACCTCTTTTGACCTAATGCCAATTATAAGGCGCACACAAATCTCAAAGCATCGAACGGCCTGTGCTTTCCCTTGTGCGTGTGCGTGTATTGGCTCTGCGAGTGCATGATTCGAATATGCGCTCGTAAATCCGTGAGCGTGTGATCGTTCTCTGTGCACGCCTGCGCGTGATTCGACCGACACCTACGTGTGACCGGTTCTGCCCCACCCACATGACTCCCAGAGCACTCGATGGAATGTTTACTTGTCCTTCATGCATGGCTTTTTGATTATACACATCCAACGGTCTTCACAACATCCAATGGTCTTCATAGCATCCAACGATCTTCACAACAATCTTCACAATGGTACAATTTAATTCCTATAAATTCTTATATCCAGCTCTCAGTTTTCATATCCACAACATTCAATGAATTCTTATGAACGAATGTATTTTTTTGAGCATTTCGGAACCTTATCTGAGAAAGGACAGGAAGGGAGATTCTGCAGTTCATACAGCAGACGTAAAAGATTTGCCAATGGTATTCTACTCCCATCCATTATTTTATATTTCATGCTGATTGTCGAATAAATTTTTCTTATTTTAGTAAATAAGCTAATAATCTGATACAAGTGTGCCCAATAGTTTTACAGCACTGCCCTACCACAGTGAACCATACCCTTGATCCATATAATCAACCAAATATTTTCGAGATATTGGTGCTAAATATTATAAAATATTTATAAATAATAAAAATATATTTTAAAGATTACAAAAAATCCTAAACGTAAAAATGGATAGATAACTGGATATAATAAATATAATAAATAATTAAGATAAATTTTAGTAATTATAAAAATTTGTAGAAATTATAAAAATATATTACAAACCTAGAAAGGATACATAGTGAATGTAATAAATATATTAAATAATTAAAAAATTATTAATTATAAAATGTTTAAAATTATAAAAATATGTCAACGGCATTATAAAAATCCTAAGCATAGAGATGGATAGGTAATTGAATACAATAAATAATTATTAATTTAACTTTTTAAACTAGATGGATCTCGAAAGCAAGTAACAGAAGGATCTAGATATTGGGTGGCATTTTGGAAAAATGGGGAAGGATCGGCATCAATGGAAATATAATTACTATGTGTTAAAAAATAGAGGTGGAGTCATCCGATTGAAGCAACAAATAACTAAGCTTAAATTATATGGGTTACAGCTTTTTCATCAAACTTTGATACTTTTATTTTATCAAATACTCGTGGATGCATCAAGTATGAGAAATCTTTGCTTCATAATCAACAAATGATCTTCAATAACCTAGAAGATCATAATGCATTAGAGCATTACTATTAGATAGAACTGGTCTATTATAAATATATCATTTTAAAGTTCAAATACATTTAACAACAAATAGACCAATAAAACTTCAAGATAATTTAAAAAATACTATCTATATATATAAAAGGATACCCTAAGTGCATACCGGGATGCCTGATCGGGACGGCCATCAAGATGGGCGGGACGTTGGGCGTCTCATTTCGAGAGAAAATCGGGACACCCCCATCCCATGGGATTTAAAATCTTGACTCTTGCATTAGTATTTGGAGCCACAAAAGCTCACAAACACCTTGTGCCATAGCTCTGTACTTTGATTCTACAGTTGACCTTGCTACTACACTCTGTTTCTTGCTCCTTCAAGAACTAAATTGCCACCAACAAATGAACAATATCCTGTTGTGGACCTTCTATCATCAGAAAATCCCACCCAATCAGCATCAATAAAGCTTCTATTTTAAGTGGCCATGATTGAAAAAAATAAACCTTTTCAAAGCCAGATTTTAAGTATCTCAGAATATGGAAAACCGCATCTAAATGAGTAGTTCGAGGATCATGCATGAATTGACTCACCAGGTTTACAACATCAGCTATGTCAGGACGTATATGTGAAAGATAGATTAGCCTCCCAACCAATCTCTGATACTGTCTCACATCTACTGCTTCTCTAATGCCTTTTGGCTTATGATTAGCTTCAATAGGTGAATTAGCAGGTTTGCACCCTAACATGCCAATTTCTTCAAGTAAATCTAGGACATATTCCTTTGAGATATAAAGATACTTTCTTGGACCTTGCAACTTCTATTCCAAAAAATACCGAAACTATCCAAGTCTTTGATCTCAAATTCCATAGCCAAGTAGTGTTTTAAACTGGTCATTTCTCCTTGGTTGTTTCCTATCACAACTATATCATCAACATACACAATGAGAATTGTAACCTTACCCATATAATGTTTGATGAACATAGTATGATCTGCATTGCTTTATTGATAACCAAAAGCTATCATGGCTCTACTGAATCTATCAAACCATGCTCTAGGTGATTGTTTAGGCCATATAAAGCTTTCTTCAATCGACAAACTCTTCCTTCAGTTTCTAATCTTCAAAGCCAGGCGGAATCTCCATATAAACCTCTTCTTCCAGATCACCATGTAAAAAGGCATTCTTTACATCAAATTGCTGCAACTCCCCATCAAGATTTGCTGGACATGATAAAAGAATATGAATGGAATTCATCTTTGCAAGAGATGCAAAGGTTTCTTGATAATCTATTCCATATGTCTGAGTGAACCCCTTGGCTACCAGTCGAGCTTTGAATCTCTCGATGGATCCATTGTTAGTCAATACCATATCTCCTACCATAAAAGTGTGGATAATGTATACCATAAAAATATATTGGTAATATTCTCTAGAATGTTACCATCTTCCCTACCACAAAAGTGTAGGTAATGTATACCAAAAGTGATTAGGTAATACTCTCTAGAATATTACCAAATTTCCTACCATAAAAGTGTAGATAATGTATGCCATAAATACGTAGATAATATTCTCTAGAATATTACCATATTCCTTACCATTTTTAGATTTACATATTTGTATATATAGGCCCTTGCACATTCTTTTGAATATAAGAAAAAACTTTCTTTCTCTCTCATGCAGCCTCCTCCTTGATCTTCTACCTCTAATGCATCCGTGTGTGGTGCTTTTCTACATGGTATCAGAGTAGGAACCCTAACTAGGGATATTGATCCATAGCCACGAACCACCAAAAACTCTCCTTCCTCCCCTATCTCTCCCCTCTCTGCTGCCGTCTGGTTTCGTTTGGTCTTCCCTGATGCTGCTAGTTTCTCTTGCTGCTGCTGCTGGATTTCCTGCTGCTGCTGATTCTTTTTTCTGATCTTCCCTAGTGCTGCTTGGTTCTCTTGCTGCTGCCACTGGACTTTTCTGCCGTTGCTGGTTCCTTTTTTGGTCTTCCCTAGTGCTGCCAATTGCTCTTGCTGCTGCCGCTGGTTTTCTTGCTCCTGCTTGTTCCTTTTCTGATCTTCCCTGGTGCTGCTCGGTTCCTTTGCTGCAGCCGCTAGATTTTTCTGCTGCAGATTGTTTCCTTTTTTCTGGTCTTCCCTCGTGCTGCAACAGTCTTTAATGGCTTCCTTTTCTCTCCCACCACCCATGAATGCTTCTTTTCTCTCTCAGCTTGTTCCTGAGAAATTAATTTCTTCTAATTATCTTGTGTGGAAACGCCAAATTACCCCTTTTATTGAGAGCCTGGATCTTGCTGGGCACTTGGATGATACTGACCCAGCACCACCTCAGCATCTAGAAGAAATACAAGGAGAAGGTGAGAGAAAGAGGACTGCCCTCGTACCTATTCCCTTTTACCACATGTGGGTGAAACAAGATAAGGTATTGGTGGCCTATCTATTGTCCACTTTATCTCAAGATGTTCTTCTTGGGATTGAGGATGGACTCACTGCAAAAGGCTTATAGGAAAGCCTACATGAGCAGTTTTCTCAAGTCACATCTTCCAAAGCCATGCAACTCAAGGTAGAATTTCAGAATTTGCGAAAGAATGATATGTCAGTAATGGAATATTGGAATAAGATGAAAGTGATAGCAGATGAGTTGGCTCTCATGGGCCCACCGATTTCAGATGTAGATAAAATTCAGCAAATTTTGACAGGGCTTGGATCGGATTTTGACATGCTGGTTATCTCCCTTGAATGTCAGCCTAAACTTCCATCCTATGAACCACTATGTCCTATGCTGCTACAATATGAGCAATATCATGTGAAGAAGCAAAAGAAGGCTAAGCAGACCGAATCTAGTGGTAGCCATGATGTGCTTAATGTTAATGCTGGATTTGATAGAAATCAGAATAATCAGAATGGCGAACATGGAGGAAGATGTGGAAATTGGAATCCTAGGCATAACAATGGAGGACGTGGGCTGCTGCCCACACCCCAGAATGGTGGACAAGGAAATCAGCCATGAAATAATCAAAGAAATAATGATTCAAGAAGACAACAGTGGGGACCCATATTTTGTCAGCTTTGCCAAAGAAAGGGACATGCTGCTGCAAATTGTTGGGATCTACCTACTTATGGAGCTGCTGCTACAGGGTGTAGGAATGCTGGAAATGCTTATTATGTGCATGCAAATGATGGTGGACAGCAACAAGTACAACCAGGACATGAAGCATTAGCTGCCAGTTTCCAGAATTTGGGAATAAATGATTGACAACAGGAGATGTGGTTCCTTGGTTCTAGGGCAAGCAATCATATTACTGGTAATACAGGTAAGATTTCTGATGCGAAACCTTTTATGTCACATGGCTATGTTAGTACAGGAGATGGTATCCCTCACACCATCACACATATAGGCAATGCTTTGCTTCCCTGTTCCACAAGTCATCCCACACCTCTTGTTTTGTCCAACACATTTTTAGTTCTTGGCATTCAAAAGAGTCTTCTTTCTATTTCTCAATTATGTAATCAATTAGATTCTTATGTTGTTTTTACTCCTGATTCTATTTTTGTCAAGGATCTCCAAATGAATAAAACACTCGCTGAAGGTGTTCGTGAGGGGAGCCTGTTTGTGTTGAAGGAAGCTCGTAATTATCCATCCGAGTCTAATGTCAATCTAAAGTCATCGTCATTGCTGTTCAGTGCTGCCAATGCCAAGAAAGGAGATGCCAGATTATGGCATCGACGTCTTACTCATTATGGTAGTCACTTCTTAGAGTCCATGTTCAAGAAAGGTCTTTTGTCCTATGTCCCATGTAATAAAGATTCACTTAGTGAATCTTTATGTCCAGAGTGTCAAAATTGCAAGAGTCATTCCCTCCTTTTTCAGATAATAAATAAACGAGCTTCTTTCTTTTAGAGATTGTCTACTCAGATGTGTGGGTCCTGCCCCAGTTCAAGCATATTAAGGAAATCGCTTTTATGTTACCTTTATTGATTGATATAGTTGTTTTACCTAGATATTTTTCATTAAACAAACATCTAATGTGTTCTCCATATTTCAGTTTTTTCATTCTTTCATCCAAAATAAGTACGGCATGCCTATTATTAACTTCCATAGTGATGGGGTGGTTCCCATCAATTTAAGAATTATTTGCATAGTCATGGCATACATCATCGGAAGTCTTGCCCACATATGCCAGAACAAAATGGTGCAGTGGAGCGAAAACATCGGCATATAGTTGAGAGTGGCATGAGCATGATGCGTGGGAGTTGTGCCAATTTGGGATTATGGCCTAAAGCTTTCCACACAATGGTCCATATCATTAATAGGCTGCCTATAAAGTTTTGGGGCATAAGTCACCATACGAAATTCTCCATGGTGTGGTTCTCGCATATGACTATATAAAAGTATGGGGATGTAGGTGTTATGTTCATATTCCTGACACTCAAAGAATAAGTTTGCTCCTAAGGCTGATGTTTGCAGGTTTGTTGGATATGCTGATGACTTCAAGGGATATCGTTGTTGGAATCTCTGAAAACGGAGCATAGTCATTTCGAGGAATGTCATATTTGATGAAAATAACTTTGGTATGGACAATAAGCAGTGTCCTACTACACCTATGAAGGAAATGACTATCTCTAATATAGATGATGACAGTGTCAGCTTCCAGCCATGGTTTGATGATGCATTAAGACAAATGCAAGTTCCAGAAGCTGATTGTGATCACTGCGACAGACATGAAGTTGCTGTAAGGACAGACTCTCTACCCATTAATATAGATAACATGTAGCATAGGGAAGATAGAATGTATGGACAAGTATATCACAGGCATGTTCCAATGAGTACTACTGAAGGAGACCATGCCAGACTTGGAAATGAGATAGATGAGCAGCAAGGGCAGCAACTTCACACTCCACCTGATGTTCAGCAGGAGCCTGTTATAGAGATAGTTTTGCGGCGTTCTAGCAGGGAGAGGCATCCAATTGACAGATGGGTCTCATATGAAGCATTTAGTATTGTGTATCGCCCATATCTTTTTGCACTCCAGCATAAGCATGAACCGATTTCTTACAAGCAAGCTTCCAAAGACCACTGATGGATAGAGGCAATGAATGAAGAGATGGCTGCCTTGAATGAAAACTATACATGGGAAATTGTGGACAGACCTATTGGAAAGAATGTTGTCGGTTGCAAATGGGTCTACAAAATTAAAAGACGAGCCGATGGGAGTGTTGAGAGATATAAGGCTAGATTGGTAGCAAAGGGATACACGCAAGAGTATGGGTTGGATTATGAGAAAACTTTTAGCCCAATCATTAAGATGGAAACTATCAGACGTATTCTTGCTCTTGCTGTTACTCATGGTTGGCATCTGCATCAGATGGATGTAAAGAATGCATTTCTCCATGGGATTTAAGGAAGAAGTATATATGGAGCAACCACCAGGATATGCTGTGGATGATCCCGGTAGGAAAGTATGTAGGCTCCTAAGATTATTGTATGGGCTAAAGCAAGTCTCCAGGGTTGGTTCCAGAGATTTTTTGATGAGATTCGTAGCTTTGGATTCCAGCGCAGTCAGGTGCATTACTCCCAATGCATTTATACAGGTACCCATGAGGTCACTATGTTGCTTATATATGTCGATGACATTGTTATCACCGGATCATCTCATGAATATATCAACATCGTGAAGGATCATTTGTTGCAAACATTCAAAATGAAGGATCTTGGATAGCTAAAATACTTTTTTGGTGTAGAGGCAGACAAAATAAGAGACACATGTTCCTATCACAACAAACATATGCTTTAGATTTGCTTAGTAGAAGTGGGATGAAAGATTATAAGCCTACAGCTACCCCAGCTATTAAAAATGAAAAACTTAAATTAGATGAAGGAGCAGCATATAGAGATCCACATGAACATCGTAGCATTATGGGAGCCTTGCAGTATTGGACATTCATCAGACTTGACATAACGTATGCTGTAAACCAAGTATCACAATTCATGCATGATCCTCGAGATGGGCATATAGAGGCAGTAAAGGGAATCCCTAGATACATTAAGGGCACTATAGGAGATGGGCTAAAGTATACACGATCTATAGATAATTCTTTTGTTATTTGTGCCTTTATAGATGCTGATTGGGCTGGAGACCCAGATACACGAAGATCAGTTTCTGGATTTTGTATCTTCATTGGGAAAAATCTCATAGCCTGGAGTAGTATGAAGCAACGAACAGTAGCAAGATCTAGTGCAAAGGCATAGTACATATCTATGGCCTCTCTTGCAGTAGAAATAACCTGGTTAAAGCAAATTCTTCATGTTTTAAGATAAAACATTGGACGGTCAATCATTTATTTTGACAACCAGAGTGCCATCAAAATTTCTTTAATTCGATTCATCATGGTAAACTAAACACATCCAAACTGATCAACACTTCATCAGAGAGAAGATAAAAGGATGGGGAGATAGAGGCTCGTTTATTGGATCGGATAATCAAGTTACAGATATATTGACCAAAGGATTGTCAAAGGCAAGATTTCGTTCTAAAGGGCAAGCTGTCCATGACTCAGACTCATGCACAACTTGAGGGGGCCTGTTAGTCAATACCATATCTCCTACCATAAAAGTGTGGATAATATATACCATAAAAATATGTTGGTAATATTCTCTCGAATATTACCATATTCCCTACCACAAAAGTGTAGATAATGTATACCATAAGTGTGTAGGTAATATTCTCTAGAATATTACCATATTTACTACCATAAAAGTGTAGGTAATGTATACTGTTGCTGCAAAATCCGCCGGCGTCGGAGATGCTGGAGTCGAGGGTGCCGCGGTCACCACCGGGACCTGCAAAGAAGTC
>KE505761.1:167698-184775 GCA_000441515.1 Elaeis oleifera
GGGTGGATCTATTCGCTCCCGTAGGAGCTCGGCTGGGACGGACCGGCTCCCGTAGGAGTCCGGATGAAGTCTGGTACTAGTAGCGATCTGCTGTTGGTGAGGTTCGGCCGTCGACAAAACCTGAAAGGAATTCAACCTGACGTCGATCACTGTAGAAGATCGGTCGGTAGCGGAGCCGGGTAAGCACTGTAGAAGGTCGGCCGACAACGGAGTCCAGAGGGCACTTGGAGCAATCTGACAGGCGCCTGAAGAGTCTACCTTGGAGAAGCCCGGATGGGTGCTACCTGTCAAGAACTTCGGCTGAGGATATTTTATACCCAACATATACCATAAATGTATAGATAATATTCTTTAGAATATTACCATATTCCTTATCATTTTTAGATTTACATATTTGTATACATAGGCCCTTGTACATCTTTTGAATATAAGAAAAAAACTTCCTTTCTCTCTTGTGTAGCCTCCTCCTTGATCTTCTACCTCTAATGCATCTAGTGTGTGGTGCTTTTCTACATCCATCAGCCTTGTGCTTAACAGTGTAAACCCATTTGCATCCTACTGGTTTCTTACCCAAAGGAAGAGTAGTAAGCTCCCATGTTTCATTTTTGGCTAAGGCTCTCATCTCGTCTATCATGGCTTCTTTCCACTTAGGGTCATTGAGGACTTCCTTCCAATTCTGTGGAACAGAAACTAAAGAAGAGAAGACACAAAAGCTCTATAGGAAGGGATAAGGAGTTATACAAATAAAGTTAGAGTAGGATGTTTAGTGCAAGATCTAATTCCTTTTCTAACAGCAATTGGAAGATCAAGACTTGAATCATCAGAATTGGAAGTAGGAATTGAAACGAAAATAGAAGACTTACCACAAGATTTCATGGAATCTGAGTCCAGGACTGAAGTTTGACTAAGTAGAATGTGTTCAATAACCATGTTTGCTTTTTTCTACGAGCATATCGCAACAAGTCTGGCTTATTCAATTTCCCATTACCTTGAGTTGCATTATTTGTTCCTCCATCACCTCCACTCAGGTGCTGCTCATTCTGCTCCAAATACACTGTGTTTTCACCCTGACTTATTTGACCCTCATCCTCCCCTTGTCTAATAGGATAGACTGGAGACACATGTGCTGGTAAATCTGATAACACATAATTTGGAATCACCTCTTCCTTCCATTCTCTCCCTGAAGAGATGACACATAATATGGTTCTATTTCTCGAAAAGTGACATCCACACTGACAAAGACTTTCCTAGTAGGAGGATGATAACACTTACAGCCCTTTTAAGTAGTAGAATACCCAATAAACATGTATTTAAGTGCCCGAGGATCTAATTTGCCGACATGGTGCCAATGAACAAAACACACACATGCAAAGACCTTTGGAGGAATAAGATATGAAGTGGTGTCTTGAATGATATGTAGGGGACTTTTAAAGTTGAGTGTCTTCAGAGGCATTCTATTGATTAGATAAGCCGCTGAAAGGACAGCATCACCCCAATAAGACTTAGGAACATTCATAATAAACATAAGACAACGAGCAACCTCCAACAGATGCCTATTCTTTCGTTCATACACTCCATTCTGAGCAGCTGTATTAACACAACTGGTTTGATGCACAATCCCATGTCCCTCTAAGTAGTTAAAAATGGCACGTTCTATATATTTGTGCCATTATCAGTTCGCAAAATCTGAATTTTGGCATCAAACTAAGTACGAATCAAATTATGAAAGGACTAAAAACAAGGAAACATCTCATTTTTTGCATGAATCAAATAACCCAAATCATCCAACTACAACAGTCAATAAATGAGACAAACCATCTATAACCAGACAAAGATACAATAGGACTAGGACCCCACACATCAAAGTGATGGTTACAAAGGAACATGACTCTTATTATTGCCAGAAGAATAAGAAGTTCTTGTATGCTTAGCAAATTCACAAGCATCACAAACCAAAGTCTTCAAATCACACTATTTAATTAACTCAGAATACAGCCTTTCTAAAATATAAAATGATGGATGTCCTAATCGTCTATGCCATTGAATTAATTGTTGGGAAGTAGATGTGGAGGAACTTAGTAAAGCTTAATGGTTATCAGGGCTTGTATCAAGCAAGTACAGACCATCTTGCATTCTATCATAGCCAATCGTCTTCCCAGTGCTTGGGTCCTAAAGAACACAATAAGAAGAATAAAATTCAGCTTTACAATTCAAATCACATGTGAGAGCACTAACAGACAATAGATTATAGGGAAACTAGGAATATGAAAAGTAGAGGGCAAAGAAAGAAAGAGGTACAACGTACTGAACCTTCCCTTTATAGAAGATAAAGAACCATCGGCTATATGGACTTTATCTTTATCTGAGCAAAGGAAATATGTTAAGAAATTGTCTGAAGATCCAGTCATACAATCCAAAGCCCCAGAATCAATAATACTGGAATGATGTTAATTGAAAAAATTGAAGTAAAAGCTATATGAGATATACCTGACTGAGTAAGATTAGAGGAAGAGGAAGAAACCATGGAGGAGAACCAAGTCGAGCCATAAGGTGTTGGAGAGTTTGCAACTCTTCAATGGAAAGACCACTAGAATTAGTACTTTCATTGGGCCTAACTGTCTCCATTATACCTGACATATGAGCCTGTGATCGAAGATTTTTCATTTTTCGACCACCTCGTCCCCTGATTGGCCGACCATGGAGTTTCTAGCAACTTTCCTTGGTATATCTAGGTTTTCTGCAATAATCACAGGTGAGGTTATCTTTTGCAGAGGATTTCTGATCACTAATCCTCACTGGTTCTACTTTGGCATGTTAAGAGAACGAGTTAGCCACCATACTCGAACAATCTATAGGAGCGGCATTCAACATATCATTCCTCCGGTTCTCCTCTTGCTACACATAACCATAAGTCTACCTCAATGAAGGAAGGGGTCCTTACCTAGAATCTGGATCTGATCATATTAGCATTTAGTTCAATCAGAAATCATACACACGGTGTTTCTCCATTACTTCCTGATACTTAGCAGCATCCTCAGAGTTGGAGGGTAAGTACTTCTCGTAGTAATCGAGTTCCTGCCATAAAGTACTAAGCTCAAAAAAATATTGTGCAATTGACATCTCCCCCTGCTTCATTTTATGAACTTTTTTTGCAGTTCATATACCAACGCATCATTCCCTCGATGGGAATATGTTTGAGCAGCAGCATCCTATATTTGTTTAGCTGTGATGAGAAATAAATAGCCACGAGCAATCTGTGGTTGCATAGAATTAATAAGCCAAGACATGATAAGGGAATTTTCAGATTCACATTGGCTTAGGGGTGGATCAATGGCTGGAGGTTGCTGTCTCTTGCATGTGATATAGCCTTGCAATCCCTGGACTTGAATAAACAATAAGCAAGATCTTCACCAAGCTAGATAATTTGACCCATCTAACTTATTAGGACTCATAGAGGAATTATCACCAAGGATTCCATTGCTCCTGTTGTCAGTAGATTGCTTCCCTTCTGCCACTTTTTTAACTGCTTCAAGCCCTAAAACAATACTTGTCGGGTCATACACAATTACCAAATCCCCACTAAAAAACTTCCAAAGCCAAATGCGAAGCGAGAGTAGTTGACGAGAACAGCGGATCTGACAATAGAACGGCGTCGACAACAAAGATCTCTCAACAGCGACACGCAAGCACGAGATGAAGAGATTGCCAATGCGGTGAACAGATATATAGATCCAAAATGCAACTTGATGCGATATGGGAGATGAGGCTAGACTAAAGTGTTTTTAGAGGTTAGTAGGAAGAACAATTAAAATCCCTAAGGGATTGTGCTTTGATACCATGTTGAGAGAAAGAAGGGAAAATGGAGGAATAATTTCAATTTTCAGAAGTTGTGTTTCTTCTAATGTATGGATCAAAATTTAATACAATGAGCCACAAAAGAATGGTAACCATGACTATACAAAAGTGGTAAGTGCAGCTATACAAAAATAGTAAACAACTATACAATAAAAGGAGAAAAATCAAAGAAAATATTCAGAGATAGTACTGTTGGTCGTGACAAATTTTCTTGATCGATTTTCTTATTTGCCGAGATTATAGTTGACCCTTGATTGTTAAGATCTTGGCTTGCTTCTATCCTTCTTGACTTGATTCTATGAGATCATTATGATTTTTGATTGATTCTGTCAGATTTGCTTAAGATTCATGGGATTCTAACAATTTCTGTCAACAGTGTATTTGCTTTGAACTCTCAGCCTAACCCCACTAATGGGTTATACATCGGCACTTTGATCATTCTAGAACTTGATCACATTGGACCTACTTCACATGGGTTAAATGTGCAATAAAACAACTCCACAAGGGTTAAATATGATATACTAGACCTACTCTATCGATGTTGAATATAACATATTAGACCTGCTCCACGGGGGTTTAATGCAATACAATGGACCAAATTCAAAGGGGTTAAATGCAGTATAGTGGATCTACTCCGAGGGATTAAATGTGGACACTAGGCCCATCACAAGAATAATGTCCCAATAGTTTCATAGATTAATGATGTGTGAATATTGGCACTGAAGATGGTTTATAAAATGCTTATTGCTATTAGATGAGATGATGAGAATACCAATTTAGAGAATAGTTTATGAATTGTTTATTATAAATATTTATGTAAGTGATATAATTTTTTTGGAAATTGAATTAAAAATTGCCCTTTGGAATTACATGCAGACTATTGGTTTTGGAAATTTGTTTGTATATTGCTAATTGAAAATCCTAAGTTTGTTAATAGTATTATTTATCTTATACATCAATAGTTTGTTACAAGCTTTTCCTTATTGTAGTTGCTTGACTCCCTCTAGCAATGTTTTTTGATTGCTTACCAAGCTTAGGAGGTGATGATAATTCTTGAGGTATAAGCTCAGAGCAAGGCTTGTAGACTTAGTTGAACCTAACCCGCCACCATGGTTTTGTATTGGAAAATTTTTCTAGAACTCGTTAGAATCCAGAGAATTTAAGTTGGTTTATTTTGTGAATTGTTTTAATATTTAGTCATGATATTGCTAATTGTCATTTTGGATTTGCATGTGGCCAATTCAATTTTTAGAGATCTGGTTAGTTTTAGAAATTTTATCCTGCCCATTTCATTGAATTGTTTTGTTTGGTTTGTATTTGTTATTTGACAGGTTGTTGCTTGCATGCTCAAGGGCCAAGCCCTACACGGCTACACCTATGCGGTGGGTTACCACATCCCTTGGCACATGTCTTTGGTTAAGGGCATGATAGATCACTCCTTTGTGTTTCATGTATTTTAGTTTGGTTCTATTTAGCTATTGTGTTTACAGGCATCCTACTCTTGAATTGACTATTGGCACCAAGATTGATTGATTAAAATGGTCACATCTTGGAGTTTGAATAAGCTGGAGTCTTGAGGTATGACAATGCGATAAGAGCACAAATAAATGCTGAAAAAAGGATAAATCCCAATATTAGTATGTATTAGTATTAGTTTGGGCACTCACCATTCACCAATATGGCATAACTAATATCTAAGTCCTCATATTTCTTGGCCAATGCAAGTGATAAATCCCGATATATTGGATATGATATTCAAATATAGATTAATATTGTCCAATCAATCCATTACAATTTTAACTTAACTCTTTTATTAGAAAATTCAAATTCATGACTTAAGATACTTGTTAATTTTGAATTTGTTATATTGGCTCAGATTCTAATATCTTGAATCTTATAATATCTGTCAAGATCTCAGAATTCTAGGTGTCTTTCCATTTTTATGGTCTTAATATGCTGTCCAAAATAAAATGAGATCTCGATCCATATCCATGCTCACTGAGATGGCGGAGATTCTTGGATTAAAAATCTTGCATGATAAGCACTAAGACAGCAAATATGGAGCAATAAGATTGGTTAAATTATGAGGAAGAATAAAAAACTACTGCCAACATCCTAAGGAAGAATTATGGAGGAGAATGAAAGCCTTCCAAAAGAGAAATGATAACAGCAACCTCAAAGGAATCTATTCTACAACAGAAATGGCTTGTGTCCAATATTGAAAAGGGAAAAGAGTACAAGAAAGTGTGCAATTGCAACAGTGTGTCTAGATTTCTGTTCATATAATCCATTCTACTAGTGGATGCAAGGAAAGATAACTAAGACGAGGTCTCCTAGGAAAGCAAGAAGGTTTCAAACCTAACCATGATATGCACAAGATCAATTAGAACAACAACAATACGAATGAGACATCTTAGTGATTTTCAAAGATTAAGTGAAAAGGACTTTTTAATCCTACATATTTGTTGATTTGCTCAAGATGATTTCTTCAAAAAAAGAAGAAATTTCTTGACCCAATCTATACAATATGAAACTCACAATCAATCATGAAACCTATTAAAAGGACTTTTGAGGAGTCACAATGGCGCTTCATTTGTGCTCATGATGTTCCACAATCCTAGCTGAGCCAGACTCCTCTACTAGTTGAAAATGAACATATTTATTATAAATAATAAAATTGACTGCAAATCTGGTTTAGAACAGGCTAAGCAGTTTGATCACATCATCCACATCCACTTTGTGGCATCAAGCAATTCCTTTCCAAAATTAGGAGAAAAACCTGAATACATCAGCTCCAGATTGACAAGGTAGACAATGGCAGCAAACATGTTCAAATCATTAAGACAATTAAAATGAATCATCACCACCTAGTTAAACTATCTCAGATCTCACTGATTCAGCCACTTGAATAACTAGGATGCAATGGTTAAACATCATATAAATAGTTATGAACTTTGGAGGTTATTATGCAAGACCATGCATGGTTAAATATGGCATATCTTGTTTCCAAATCCAATACAGATTACAAAAAGTAATCTAGGTGGTCCACAGTGGTCCGTGTCACTTGTGGCATGATACATAAACCAAACAATTTTAAATAAACTATCAACAAACATATAAGTTAACCTAATGAGACTTCGGGATATAATTTTGTTATATGCACCTTACTTTTGCAAGATAGTTAAATGGATATAAAGGGATATTAACACAAATTAGGGAGAAGTCCACCCAAATGGGGACATGTATGAACAATTTAACTTTGAAGGAGTCCTACTACAATTAAAAAGGTCTGGATAGGTTTCACCACAAAACCTGATCAAAAGTCAAGCAACCTGCAGATCTAATCTTTTGATTGGATCTGCATCAATTTTCTAGCTGGGTTTTGCAATCGTGGCCTTGTCCACTCGATTGTTCATCATCTTCAGTCTCCACGCTAGATACTTCCAAATCTAGTGGCCACAAGATTGTCATCATCCTAATTTCTCATTTTCTGCTACCTTAATAATAGTCCATGACTCCATGTTTCAGTTCCTTTTAGGAGGCACTTGATAAGTAGACTATTGGGTTGTTACATTCTCAGGTCTTGCTACTCTCATAAGCAGTAGACCATGTCGAACAATTGCATCTAGAACAAGATAGTTTACTTTGAAAGTTTGAATGGAAAATTAAAGAAGAAGAGGAACATTCTCATCTAATCTAAGAATTTAAACATGCTGCATCACCCCAGTCTATAACACAAACCCATTACTACTCTCTCTCACATCATTCAATTATTCAACAGAATCTGTCAGTCTTAGTTGTCCGATGGTAAAGTATAATGAACACAGAACTTACATGGGGAAAAAAAAAAAAGGACTGGCACAGTCATTGTCATTAAGAAATCCATTTTCCCTAACCACAAAGATAGAAAAACAGCCAAAGCTCTCTTTCTGGTCTCATGCCATCCTTTGTCCAGCCCAACTAAATTCCCAAGGAGGTAATCCTCCTCTTCATCTCCAAACATTTCCAAACATGTCCATGATGTTGTCACTGTTAGGGGCTTGGTTCTAAAGCCCTTCTTGCCAATGCCTTTTGCTTCTTGCACACAACCCACATTTCAAATATCAAGATATAAAAAACAAGAAGAAAAGAACCATTTGGAAGATTCAGCTCGAAATCTTCGGAACAATGATGGATTCTCATTCTCTTAAAACCAGACTTCCATATGTCAACAAACTCATTTAAACCCAAAAAAAGAAAAGATCTAGAGAGATGGGTTCCAGAAAGAACCATGGCAAAAAGAACTCATGAACAGAAATCAAAGCCCTATGACAACACAATTGGTACAGAAATAACAGACAAATGAGATTAAAACAAACAATAGAGAGAGAGACAGAGAAGGGAAATACCTGGGGGGACAATCTCCACGGCTTCGTTTAGCAATTGTTACCCTTTTCTTTTTGCTTTTTCCCTTGCGCAGTGCGATAGGATTTTTTTTTGGGTGGGGGGGGAGAGGGAGGGGGTCTCCGAGGTGTCGAAATTTTTTTTATTTTTTCAAGGAAATTTGGATCCAGCTGTGGAGGGACAAAGATGGCGGCAGCAAGTGCGGAACCGTCTCCTCCACTTCCAGCACAATCCGCTGAAATTGGTAACGTTTTTTTTTTTTTTTTTTTTTTTTTGCATTTTATACCGGACGAACCCGGAACCTCCCACCTCATAAAAAAAAAAAACCCGGAACCTCCCATATCCGAAGCGTGGCATTTGCTCGTATGTCGGAGTTTTTTATGTTTCCGCATGTTGGATATGGAAGACTATTGCATGCATGCATGTGTACGTGCCCTCCATTTGGGATGTGGGTGTAATTCTCAAGATGTGGCAAGTGATCCTCTTGAAGCATGGGTGAATGGTGGATTCAAGCACCCACAGGCTTTCCATCACAAGCATCTGAACATGATTTTTGTCCACAAAGATTCATGCCCTGCACATGATGTTATGCTGATCCATTGCAAGAAAGGTAAGGTACGAAGCAGTTCCACATGTCAAGTGCATGACCAAAATTGATACATCCAAAGATTTATGCTTCATTTGGCTTCATATTTTACTTTTCTTCTAGTGTTGTACTTATGATCTCGATGAAACGGCGATGCGTTTGACCTATCTAAAAAAAATCGAACGTGTGACCGGTTGTGCCCAATTTCCATACCTGAATGACATCCAAACGTAGCAGAACTAGAAACTACGCCAACTAGTTTGGATGATAAGTTATCAATGATATGTTATGTAGTATAACTAGCAAACGTATATTTCGATATCCTACCAAGAGATACTCAAGTTGCAAATTTAAGAGCTTTCAAATGTTAGCATATAGGTAATCTGCATACAAACACCTCTTCCCCTCGCTAATTGGTTCCATTAATAGCTTCTTTCTCTATCAAAACTACCAAAGGTTTTACAAGAATACCCAATATCATTTTTATAAAATCTTTTCCATAAGTGTATTCATATACAATTTTCCAATTATTACTTAGTAAATGACATCATTGAGTTGGCAAAGAGAGAAATTCCCACCTTTTTTACCTATTTAAAAAGGATTGGTACTTTTTCTCCTCTTTATTTATTTCTTCCAATGAACCTTCATATAATTAATCTTTCAAGCATCAGCTGATCATAGGTCCAACTGGCCTATAACATGTCTTAGTAGGTATGCCCTATTTTTGCCAATGTTGGGAGGTTTTAGAGGTATTCGAGAAAAGCTACTCTCTTCATAGCACCCCTAACCATATAGCCTTTTATATTATTTATCAAATTAATAAATGCAAAAACTAGAAAATACAAATGTTCTTTTTATCATCTTTGTTGATCTTAAGTGCTAGTTTTTAGTATGTTAAAAATAGATCTTTTTGCATATATATCCCTACAAATAGGGCCTGTTACATATGTAGTTCTAAATATCACTATTTGTAAATATGTCTTGTTGGAGAAAATTCTGCATGGGCATATGAAAAGGCCCAAAACCCAAGATGTCCAAGCATGATGAGCCCACCTTGAAGTCCTTGCCAATCCATGGTCGGCCTGATCGATGCTTTATGCCTTGAGTAGATGAAAACCTATCGATGACTGCTCGGCAACCCATGTGCATAACCATCGATGTTTCCCAGTCAATCGACTCTTACAGCTCAGGCTGACAGATCGATGTTACATCCAAACGGCCAGTTCAGTCCGATCAGAAGTTGATCGTTAGCTGATCATGTCAAGCTGACCAACCTCTCCCTTTCGGGCAGGTCTCGGATCCTTGACTTCCTCATCCAAAGGCAGCCCAAGGCGACCGACTCTTAGTCGTCATTGACCAATCCTCGTCTCGATGACACCCAATTGGCAACTCAATTCAAAATTCTATACCTGCCAAGCGATAACTGTCACAAAACTGATAAGACAATCACAACCGTCACATCTCAAAAATCTTGAGGATGATCTCGCCATCTCACGCAAGTCATGAAATTGTGCCAACTAACTTACCAATTGAAGCTTCAGCCCTCCGCCCATAAAAGAGGCTTAAAAGAATTCCAAAAAAAAACATATGCCATAATTCTGCCTTCCATGCTCCTCCATTTGTTGAACGAGAGTTCTAACTTGAGCATCGCAGAATCTTTGCCAGAACAACCTCCGATGAGGACTTTTGTGCAAGTCACACCCCCAGAGGTCCACTTCGTCATCCACTCTAGCATTCCGATACCATACGAATTCTTGCACTAACAGATTAGCACTAAAGGAAAGATCCTAATCTATTTGGAGGAGCGCAGATTGAAAGAAGCAAACAATCACATCACTAAAGAGAGTTTCATCCCGCCACACCAATGCCACCACCTCTCGACTAACGGAGAACCAGGCCAACAATGGAGTACAACTGTCGGTGGCGAAAACTCCTCCACCTCCCCAACCAATGTTGGTCATAACGGATCAATTCAACTTGCTCTTCCAGTAAGTCCAGACTCTGATAACCATCGTTCAGGCGATCCAGGCTATCCCTGCTCCCCGCAGTCAGTACTGCAGTCTGATCAGGCTGTCCCTACACCTCCTTCGGTGGCATCGCTATCGAATCTAGTTTCACAGCTGCCACCACCACTAGAACAATACGAACACCCCTGCAAAGCTCAGAGACAAGACATATTCACCAGAGCCGCCAGAGCTACCCCAGAATCAAGAAGATGGCGATCTCTGAGTCACCGATCAGGTCACGATTCAACTCTTGGTCGGTAATCTCCTCAATACTCTGAGGCTTATACTGCCTGAGACCTTGTGCTCGAGAGACGGCTTCAAAAACTTGATCAGCAGATCGATGCGATCAGCAATATCTCCTCGATGCCATATGATGGGCTCAAAAGCGACCCATCCTTCGATTCGAAGATCAAGTAGGAGCCACTTCCTCGACACTTCAAGGCTTCATGGTTTGAAATCTACAATGGGACTGTCGATCCTGTCGACCATCTTGAGACCTTTAGGATGGCAATGCTCCTCTATGGAGCAATCGACGTCATTCTTTATCGAGCATTCCCCACTAAAGGGGACAGCCCAACACTAGTATTCTAGTTTGAAGCCGGTCTCGATCCACTCCTTCGAGGAGCGGAGCTAATCTTTCATCGATCATTTCGTCAGCAGCCAACGTCAGCAAAAGCAATCTGACTACCTCTACACTGTCAGATAGAAGGAGGATGAGTCGAATCGAGCTTTCATTAGTCGCTTCAATGCGGCCATCTTAAAAATCCATGACCTGGATCAATCGATCGTAATGTCCACGATGATGAGCGGACTCCTGAAGAATGACCTTAAGAAGTCATTAGTAAAGACCTATTCTAGGACTTTCCCAATATGTTGGTTCGGATAGAAAAATACGCCTACATGGAGGAGGTCTTCGCTGAAGATGAAACCCCCACTAGCTCTGTAGTGGGCGAAAGCAAAATAAAGAGCGCTCTTCGAGACGGGAGGAGAGAACCCGACAATGCTCCAGGTCTCCATCTTGGAAGCCAAAAAATGGGACTTCTCCTTAGAACTGCCGACCCCGAGAGCCTGGATCGATGCACCTCACTATCGAGGAGATACAATAACTATACCCCATTGAATGCACCAAGGACTCAGGTATTTATGAAAATCAGGGGATAGCTCTCAAAGGCAAGGAGGCTATAGATGTTCTCAAATCAGAAAAATCTGAATAAGTATTGTCTGTACCACTAAGACCACGACCATAACATAGAGGAGTGCATTCAACTCCAAGACGAGATCGAAGATTTTATCAGGCGTGGTCATCTCGATCGATTCATCCAATGAAGGTGGGAGTAGTGAAAGAAGGTAGAGATCCCCCGATCAGTAAAGCAACCACAACGAATGGGACCGCAAGAAGACCAACCCCTAGCTCGTGTAATAAACACCATCACTGGGGGGGCAACATAGTGGAGGAGCCGGTGGAGATGAAGGAACGGCCAAAAAGTAGAAAATTGGGAAACTGATAACTTTCACCAAGGAGGATGCCCAAAGAATTCAGTTTCTGCACAATAATGCGATCGTTGTAAATTTAAATATTACAAATTATGATGTACACCATATCTTGATTAATAATAGAAGCTCTATCGATGTCTTATTTTATGATGCCTTCTCAAAGATAGGAATATCTGATGATCAGCTGGGGAGGATGGATTCTTCACTTGTCAGATTTATCGGGAATGCTATCTTCGTGGAAGGAGTCATCACGCTACCTATGAAAGGCAGCCAATTTTTTGTCCAGTCCACTGCCCAAATTGACTTTCTAGTCATCCGAGCACTCTCAACTTACAATGCCATCCTTGGTCGATTAGGTTTGAATGCACTTTGAGCTGTTGTCTCCACATATCACCTTAAGATGAAATTTTCGATGGCATACGGAGTCAGAAAAGATTGGTGGAGATTAACACTTGGCGTGCCATTACTACAATATTGCTCTCTAAGGAGCTCGACCTGCTGAGTCATATTTGGTTGAGGGGCTAGATATCCGCGATGAGCTGATCAAAGAATGTGAAGAATCGATCGATGACTTCATTTCAGTCCCCTTAGCTAATGAAAATCAAGAGCATACAGTCCAGATCGGATCAAGGCTGGATCAGGTAATGAAAGACCAACTAACCTCCTTCTTGCAAAAAATACGAATGTTTTGTTGGATGCCAGCAGATATGCCGAAAATTGATCCCTCAGTAATCATGCACCGATTGAACGTGAGCCCAAACCATCGCCCCTTCAAGCAAAAGAAGAGGAGCTTTGCATCAGAGCGGCAAAAGATGATAGCTGAAGAGATGGATAAGCTCCTCCTGCGGATTTCATCAAGGAGATGACCTATCCGAAGTGGATAGCAAATGTAGTCATGGTAAAGAAGGTAAATAAAAAATGACAAATCTGCATCGACTTCACTGACTTAATAAGACTTATCCAAAAACAGCTACCCCTACCGAGGATTGATCAGCTGATCGATGCCCCATCGGACCATGAACTCTTATCCTTCATGGATACCTTTCTGACTATAACCAAATCTGGATGGCATCTGAGGATGAGGATAAATATTTTTATCACTGATCAAGGTCTCTTCTGTTACAAGATCATGCCCTTTGGTCTAAAAAATATAGGCACAACTTATCAGCTCCTTGTAAATAAAGTCTTCAAGGATCAGATTTGGTGAAACATGAAAGTGTATATGGACGGCATGCTTGCAAAAAGCAAATATGCAAGAATCCATATCGAGTATGCTTTCAGAGTGACTTTTGAAAAATTTCTAGGCTTCATGGTATCTAGTCGAGAAATAGGAGCCAACTCAGAGAAGATCAGGACTGTGCAAGAAATGGCTCCCCAAGAATGATCAAGGAGGTGCAATGCCTTATGGAAAGGATTGTTGTTTTGAATTGATGTCTCAAGATTGGCTGAACAATGTTTGTCCTTTTTTCAAGTGTTGAAGCAATTAAAAACTTTCAATGGACTGAAGAGTGTCAAAAAGCTTTCACCGACCTTAAAGACTATCTTGATTCCACTCCGCTGCTCAGTAAGCCCGATCTTGATGAATAATTATTTTGTACCTTGTGGTTTCACCTGTCGCTATAAGTGCAGTGTTAGTGCAAGAGCAGAACAAGATTCAAAAGCACATCTACTACATCAGTCGAATCCTCAGAGATGCATAGACCGATACTCGAAGCTAGAGAAACTGACTTATGCTCTTCTTATTGCGGTCCAAAAGCTCCAATCTCACTTTCAAACTCACACCATCATCCTCTCGATAGATCAACCGATAAGAGCATCCTTCATCGGCTAGACACATCCAGGTGGATTGTGAAATGGGCAATTGAGCTTTTTGAGTTCGACATTCAGTATCAGCCTCGACCATCCATCAAGGTTTTGATCTTGGCCGACTTCATAACTAAGTGCACCATTCTAGATGAGCCAACTGAACAAGAAGAGGCTGAGTCGCATGCTCTAACCGAAAAGGGCCCTTCGAAGGCTAATGGTGATTCTTGGGTGATGTACGTGGACAGCTCGTCCAATTCTATAGGATCTTAGATAGGATTGATCTTCTCGGATTCAGAAGGAACAGTAGTCGAGTATACCTTGCGCTTCAAGTTTCTAGCAATAAATAATGAAGCTAAATACAAAGTCTTGGTTGCAGGGCTTTGAATAGCCAGAGAGTTGGGAATATAAAATTTGAAGGCCTGCAATGATTTTCAACTGATCGTCGACACATTCAGGGCAATTATGAGGCTCGAGAAGAGAACATGGTGAAATACCTTCAGAAGATCAAAGATCGGGCATCTATATTTAACAAATTCGAGATTCAGCAGATACTTAGGTTGAAGAACTCTAGGACCGACCTATTGTCTAAGCTGGTGACATCAGTACTATCCGAGTTGCCCAAGAAAATCTTTTTGAAGTAATAAGCCGACCAAATTTTGAGAAATCGATGATCGTGATGCAGATAGATGAGAAATCCTCCTGGATCGATCCATTGGTCGGTTACCTCAGAGATGGGATACTACCAGTAGATTGAAAGAAATTTGAAAGATAAAATATCAATCATTCAGATATCTTCTTTATGAAGAGAAGCTGTACAGGAGGTCTTATTCACTATCTCTTTTTAAATGCTTGTGACCATCCAAAGTTGACTATGCACTCAGGGAGGTGCATGAAGGTATTTATGGGAATCATATTGGAAAGAGAGCATTGGCTTACAAGCTCCTCCAGTAGGGCTACTGTCGATCGATGATGCAGAAAGATTTCGAGAACTATGTCATGTGATGTGACAAGTGTCAAAGAAACTCCAATATACAATGACTACCCGTAGTACCGATAACCCCATTCTGTGTTCTCTGGCCTTTTGCGTAATGGGGGATGGATATCCTCAGTCCCTTTCCATAGACCTAAGGCCAACATAAGTTTCTGCTCATCACTGTAGATTACTTTACTAAATGGATAGAAATCAAGCCCCTAGCCCACATCACAGAAGCAAGGATGACAGACTTTGTCTGAAAATTGATCATATGCCGGTTTGGTCTACCTCGAGTATTGATCACTAACAATGGGCATTGATTCATAGGGGCTCAATTTAAAGAGTTCTATAAAGAGCATGGGATCTCACATCACCTTACTTCCATCATCCATCCTCTGGCCAATAGAGAAACAGAAGTAACAAACCATACTATCTTATAAGGGCTAAAAATAAGGTTAGATAGAGCCAAAGGATCATGGACTGATGAGCTTAATCATATGCTTGGGGCATACAAGACGACGCCAAGAGTCCCAATAGGAGAAACCTCTTTCGGCTTAGCTTGTGGGACGAAAGTAGTGATCCTTGTTAAGCTTGGGGCCCCATCAGCATGAGTTGAGAACTATGATGAGTAGACCAACTCGGAGAGGCTACATGCCGACTTAGACCTATTCAAAAAAGTTCGAAAAAAAGCACTTCCAAATGACAACCTACCAGCACAAAGTTACCCAACACTACAACTCTAGGGTATGGAACAAGGTCTTCAGGGTCGGCAACCTAGTTCTGTGCAAGGTAGAAGTTTTCCAACCTAAGGAGTGAAGCAAACTAGCCCCAAACTGGGAGAGCCGATACGGGGTAGAAGAAGTCATCAAGCCAGAAATATACCGACCGAGACAACTAGATGGATCCCCACTCTTCCAACCATAGAATTCGAAGAACCTTCAAATATACTATCAGTAATATATCCTGCAAACTCTCCTCAATAAAGTCCCTATTTTTCGGAGATAATGGTTTTCTGTAGGTTCATCAACTCACAGTTGCAAAAAAACTGAAGGAGATTTTGATCGATTTTAAAATACGACAGTCTTTCATCGGTTAGTCAACTGAAGGAGCTTTTGATTGACTTTAAAATGTAACAGCCTTTGATCGGCCAGTCAACTGAAGGAGCCTTGGATCGATTTTAAAACACGATGGTCTTTGATCGGCCAGTCAATTGAAGGAGTCTTTGATCGACTTTAAAACACAACGGTCTTTAATCGATCATTCAACTGAAGGAGCTTTTGATTGGCTTTAAAATATGATAGTCTTTGATCAACCAGTCAACTGAAAAAGCCTTTGATTGGCCCGTCAACTAAAAAAGCCTTTGATCGGTTTTAAAAAGAGACGGCCTCTGATCGACCAAATGAAATAAAGATTATCAATCAAAAACAAACATATACACACAACACACGGGCAGGAACAAACCAGCATTTCATTAAAATATTTATAAAAAATGATGCTTCAAACTGTTGGGAATAGTGTCCCAAAGCCAATCGTCAGCCTGTTGACGGTTGTGCTCCTTTTGTATTAGTACATGAATTATAAATAATAAAGTTATTTTGATATTTTTTCATCATAAATGTTTCATCTTCTAATGAACTTCTGTATTGTGGTGAAGTCTTTAGGACTATTTAGACTCGACAAAGAAGGATTTGTCGCTTAGTCCTTAAACCTGTTCGCGACCAAATGATACGTTGTTACCAAGGACGACAACGTTTATCGAGTATAGGTCGTTGTGTGCCATATGGGTTGGTTGTCCTCATAACCAAAGAGTGTGGAGACACTGGTATGGTATAGAGGTGAGATGTAATGGTACATCTGCACTGAACGTGACCAACTCCGGAGCTATTCTGCTGTCAAGATTTACTCCGATGGGATATGGGTATAAATATCCCTCCGACCTGAGACCGCCACGGTGACTTGCAAGCAACTCACTGT
>KE505761.1:248294-259920 GCA_000441515.1 Elaeis oleifera
ATATATATATATGTATGTATGTATGTATGTATGTATGTATATATATGTATGTATATATTAGTTTCAGGGTATTGTATGTACATGGATATAATTTTAGTATGAGAACACAGAAGCAATACATTGAAAGTTCCAACCAGTGCAGTATGCTCAAGTGATGTCTGATTCATTTTCTTCACTTGTTTAATATTTCTTGATATTATCCCTTTTAGATTTTAGTGTGCCTTTTTAAAAAAAAAATTTTAAACAAAGTTGCTGAAATTACTGAAATTGAAATTCATTTAGGTTGATTGAAACCAAAACTCAAACCAAGTTCTGAAACCTTACTTTTTAGGGTTTAGGAATAGGTCTGGGTTCATGGAATTAATTGCTTGGTTTGAAGATGAAAGAGGTGGCAAAAGCTATGTTTAAAATAATTGCTTCTAGTTTGCCTTTTGAACTGAGGGTCAAACATCTTTTGTTGTTGAGTATCAAACAAACATTACTTTCACTTTGATTGGACTCTCATTTGATGGCGGATTTTCAGCAAGTACTGACTTCTTTTTCCCAAAGTTGTAGAAGAAGAGATGTGAACTTTCCAATACTAATAATCATAATTGGCATCAAAGGCAAGGGGTTTTAAAAAAGAGAAGCCTTTTAATATAATTGACAATTGTGCAAGACCTAGCTCTCACTTGTAACTGTATTTCTTTCATAAATGAAAGTTGGCTGTGATAACTTACTGTTGAGACTTGAGACCACCAAGCAACTTTAATAAAGCTAGTATTATTATTATTATTATTTTTTTTTTGTAGGAAAGGTAATAAATTGTTGATTTTAGTATACGATCAAATAATCCTAGAATTTGTTAGGCACAGATAAAATAAACTCATCTGAACTCTTATACATTGTTTCTTCTTCCTCTTCTGCCTTCTTCCATCATTAATACATGGTAAAAAGTTAAGAGTGACCCAGTGCACGAGCCTTACCTTCGTGTGCGGAAGGGTTATTTCTTGTTTAGAACCCATAACACTCAGGTCATAGGGGAGTAATCTTATCGTTGCGCCAAGTCTCACCCTCTTCCATCATTAATACATCATCAATAATGTAATTTTGAAGGTTTTCCTCCTTTTGCTTTGAATATGTTAACAATAATATGTTGACGTTTTCATAATGTTACATAGAAAGAGAAATGCACATTTGATGGGCCTCCTAGCATATCATGTGTTAATATCAATGAAATGTGTAAACTGGTTGTCAAATCAATCTATAAAATGCCACCTAATGTTGCATAGCTTTGGAAATAAAATTTATACATGTGACTAGTGTATATGTGACAGTTATTGATAGGATTGTATAATAATTTGTGACAAGTTGGGTTACTACTCAAAAAATGGGAATGAAAATAATATTTCCATTTTGGAAATGACTAGTGCTGAGATGATACATATGCTTGAACCTTGACATGGAAAATAGGATATAAAATTCTATTTATCACAAGTTAAATGGAAACTGATATTGTTCTGACCAAGGTTTGCCATATCTCTCCGTACCATATGATACAAGGCGTACCATATGAGTATCACGTACCACGCACCATATTGTACTGACACTATCATACGATACCGAACTGCATATCAACACTGTAATAGGATGGTACTGGTATGAGGTTCGGTACTAAGATGGCAAACCTTGGTTGTGAGTTGTGATCTTATAAAACAGTAAACTTTTTTGACCATGTGAAGAGATTGCTACTTTATGGTGGACCACCTTTTCAACTTGCAAGCTTTCCATTTAAATTTTGAAACATAGGGCCCTGAAAGTGTTGCTATAAACACTTCCTTTAGGAGCTTATTATGAAACTAGTTCTTTAGTGGAAGGCCACCACTTGGTAGGGAAAGGAGGATTACCAAAAAAATTTCTTCTGACAAAACATTCTTGTTAGTTAGTACTATTGGATTGTTTGAAGCCTTTAGCCAACCTTGCTGTTCATCTTCTGCATACTGATTAACCCATTTACAACCAACAATCTGTGCCGCTATCAAAAATATATCATCTTTTATTAGGATTTTGTTTCCTCATTGATAGCCTTCTTCTTAGTGGAGTCATCAGGAAGTATATGCAGAGGAAAAGGAGCACCCATTATGTCTACTTCACCATTCTCCTTTTGAAAAGGGTGTGGTGGATGATTAAGAAGAGAAAAGGCTGAAAGAAGGTTGTATTCATTTGGAATCCTGTCAACAATGAAGGGGAATGGGATGAACTCAAATCATATAGCATATATTGTCTCAGAATTCCTTACATAATAATATCAAAATATTAATAACTAGCACGATGTAAACTTAATATAATGGTTGGTATTCTGCAATTCTATTTTGAGTTGCTTGTCCTAAGGTACTTCCAAACTTTATATAACTAGCAAAATTTCTATTTTAGTACTTCTTCTAAACTTTTGAGTTTGCTCTCTCCAAATTATAATCTGTAGTAATAAGGACAACTAACCAGAGATCTCTTAATGCAATGGTGGTTCCTCTATAAAACATTGTGTGCTTGGTCTGCATGTTGAACAATGAAACCATAGTTTGAGGTTTATGACTGGTTGGATCATTGTTCTTGAGGCAATGCCTCATTCATCCAAATTAGAATATGGCTATCAAAATTAGGAATGCAGAATTAGCTCAGCAGCATGCTTTGGTTGATAACCCAGATCTACTTTAAATTGAAATAGGAACCAAAGACTAGCCCTTTGGGTGATGGATTAGGTTAATGAGGTCTGCTAGGCCATTAAGTGGCCAGATGGATTATCACTGCCACCATCCAAGCCATTTCCCATCTAATATTGGGTACGATATCTTATATTAGAGTAGCTTCTCAAGAAAAGGGCAGTGTTAGCTTGAGAGAAAGGGAGGTGTTTATATCACATCCTAACTGATGATGGCATCCAAAAGATGAATGCGTAACCAGCCTCAAGGTAGCACCAAGACAAAGTAATGATAAAGGGGTCTCGAACCAAACACCTGGAATTGATGGAATGAGATGATTACTCAGAGGCTGAATACTTGACACCTATGAATTCCATATGAAGGAATAGACTAAGTTAAGGGTGGTTAACATGGGAACCATGTGAAACCTCACAGACCGAGTAAGGAAAGCATCGGCTAGGATAGGCCGAATAGTTGTTGAAGGCAGCCTAAGCATAGACTATCCATATTTGCTTGAGGCTAATCAGATATGGTGAACCATGGAAGATCTTCCTCATCAGCCTACTAGGAGGAATTGTATATGGTATGAGGCATGACAAGAGTGGAAAACTATTAGCACCAATCACTGGAACCGTCAGAGGAGTGAAGGACAAGTGTGAATACAGCATGATGTATAAATAGTGGGATGTAATTCTCAGAGGAGGATCTTTGGCCAATCAAACACCTGCCTTTTATCTTTCTTTTATCTTTATATTTACTTTGTCTTTGCATTTATCTTTAATTTTCTTGCTTTATTTACCTTGCTTTTTACTCTAGTTTACTCATAGCTGTTAGTGTAGAATCATAGCCTCATTTGTAGCCTACCTCTTCTGAGTAGGTGGTGTCTTGGTTGTGAAAGTCCTTGAAACTCATAGCATTAGGGCCCATGCTACCAACCTTTTTACTTTCTTTCTTTTTGGTTCTCGACACACATGACATGCCTCTGCATGTGCATGATCGGGACAGGAATGTTCCATTCTGCAGAAAATCTAGCACCAATTGGAGAGATTGCTAGTCTTCATTGTACTAGAAAGTTAAAGGTTATGAATATAGTATAGGGTCGTGAATGTTAAATAAGGCTTATTAAAGGAGCCCTAAAATTACTGTTGAGAGTTTTGGATAGATATAAAGTTTCTTTGATGTAGTGTCTGTGCTAGTATAGGTGTTTGTTTTTAGGAGTACCACTAGAGTTACTGATTTTGGGATGGATTAGTTTCATGACCACCCAAATTTATCTTGGTGAATTCTAGGTAGGGTTGGCAAATGAATAAGCTGTTCGAAAATAGTTAGTAAGCTATTCGAAAGTAGCTTGAACTCAGCTCACATTAGCTTGAAAACTAATATATAAATAATATAGATATAATATAATGTTGATTATTATTATATAATATAAATAATAGTAACATAATTATTTTATAATTCTTTGCTATAACGTAATATAGGTTATGTTGTAAGGTTTGCAAAATTGGTACCATGAATTGTAGCAGTATGTTAGGGTATGGTACAATATGCATGCCATATCGACATAGGCTCTAAACAATTTTCTCACTCCTAGCCGTGGTATGGCTGTGGCCTCTCAGTTCATAGCTCAAGGAGAGACTAAAGGATTCAACTCATGATAGAATGCATCTCAGTTTAGAAATGATGAACTACCATTTGCCCCCGCTCATCATGGCTCTTGCTCTCTCTCTTTTTATAGATGAGCTTACCTTCCTATGCCGACTCTACTTCTCATTGTATGGGTAGGGACTGGGGAGTACGGGGCAGCATTGCTCAGTTCGTATCAATCAGGGCTGGTTCAGCTCATATACCAAATCAAACCTAGAACCATCGCAGTTCTGCACTAGTGTGGTACTGTATGCCTCGGTATGGGTGGTTTGGGATGATTTGATGAACCATGTTATGCAGAATGGAATACGTTATAACAATAAGATTAAAATATAATCGAGATTATTGCTCGCATATATAAACGAAAGTCTCAAATGATTTCACCGGATCTCCTAAACAAGCTGTTCATGAACAGCTCGAGCTCAGCTCATTTACACCCCTCAGACTAGGGTTCCTCTTATCACTCTTCTTTCTTTTCATCTTCAGTAACATGCTTATCCTCTCAATTTTGGCTGCAGACTCACCCTAGATGGTACTACTTTTGAAATTGTAGTGGAACATTTTTGTCACCATCCAATATGATCAGCTTATTGGAACATAAGAGAATGAGGTGGTTGACAAACCTGGCATATTTTAATACCAATTCTGGCTGAATGCAATGCATGTTTCGTGAAGCACAGATGGCTGCAATATTCTTAACGACATAGATGCACGTGAGAGAAAGCATGAATGGTTCTTAACTCTCATATATTAGTTATTATATGTAGCATGATAAATAAAATCTTATTGCTGCTTGTTGCATTTCTGTTGTTGCTTTCCTTCTCTAAGAGAGTGCAAGAAAAGGATGGGTGCACAGATGAAAACTGGAGTTATCAATAAAATATGATTTTGTTTTTAGCTTCTTCATCTGGAAGAGGATGGTCCCACTTCCCAAGGGTTGCAAGAAATGCTCAGGGGAACGAGGGGTTGGCAGAGTCCAAGTAAAGGTTGGGAGAGTAACCTTCCTCCTTTTAATGTTAGATGAATGTTAGGAATTGATTCTGATAATTAATTAAAAATGAACTCATTTTAGTCTAAATTTGGACCTCCAACTTCTTAGCCACATGATTGAAAATTTCAAAAATTCTTGGATTGTCAAATCAACTTAGAACTGTTCAACATTCATGAGTTTCGTGATTCTAACACAAATTATTCAGATTCACAAGATTTTTGATCCTAACACAAACTATTCATGACTAATTAAAGGAATACATTCTGACTTACAATTTGGTGATGCTATGTGTCTTTGCATTGTTAATTGTTCTTGTCTCTTTTATGCTATTTTACATGAAAAATATATAAAAATCAATTTGCTTACATTCTTATTTTTGCTAATTTCTTTTTCCAATTATTTATTATTTGAGTTCTTTTGAACTTAAAATATATGAATATCTATGGTTGACCTGATAAGGTTAATCAGAAATAGACTCATTTTATTTAAACTGGACCTGTAGCTTCTTAATCCTATGCATGGTAACAAGATCCTTTATGTTTTTGAAAAAGTTTGAATTGTTCTTGCTTTTCCTGGAGAACTAATACTTTGAATTATTCTTGGATAATCAGATCGACAGAACTTTTCAGTATATATGGGTTTATGATTTTACTCTAATTATTTGTGACTGACTCAAGGAACACATTCTAAATTATAGTTGGATGAGATGCTATTTGCTGCTGAAATGACAATGTCTTTGTATTGTCAGCTTTTTTTCTCATTTATGCTTTTTACATGTACAAATATATAAAATATCAATTATCTTACATTCTCAAATGACCAAGCTCTTGTTGTGTATTTTCAGCAAAGAACCTGGAAGATGATGCTCCCTATCTAATCTTTTTAGCTGTTTCAGTTGCTGTAGAACATTAGAGCATATCAATCACTTCCATCAAAAAATTCCACCTACCACCAGAATATCCAATAATTTGTTCAACTAACCCATTCACGTTGCTAAGCATATGGTCTGATATACCTTCCTGTCTCACAGTGAATGAATAAATAGCTCTTTTATTTCACGCGCACATTAAATTTTCTGTTAGCTTAAAAGCTTTAATTCTAAATATATCAGTATCTCCCGCCGATTAAGTTTGGAACTGTAGATTTAGTGACCGTGGCTTACCAAATTAACTTAATTAGAATCAAGCTATTCTACAAACGACTGTTTTGGCAAGCCATCAAAAAACTGTTTGGTAGTCACTAAAGAAGACAAATGATTCCGGTGCCAACAGGCAAGTTCCCAATCTTTAGGAATTGTGAACCGCCTCACTGAGAAACAGTTCGTGCAATTTATGTTCTTTTGCCAGGTGCCGCTTTCACACATATTACTAGAGTTCTCTCTCCCCAAACAACATATCGTACCCGTTCTCTGTTGAAGTCTTATTTTGTGATTTAGCGTTATTTTTTTTTCCAGAATACTATATTCTTGTTCTGTACTGATCAGACATTCTGATGGATGGTCCAGGGGCATGGCAAACTTGGCACTTGAGGCGGAAGGTGAATGCTGTTGGGGTCATACCTGTTAGTTCAATCTGTTTCTATTTCTAAAGGACTTAATTATGTTGGACTTTAGTCCACCAAAACTTATGTTGCAAATTGATCATGGCTAAAAAAAGGGTAAATAAAAAGAATGATGAAAATAATCCTGATAGTGGTTCTCGCTGGAATTTTTATCGAAATAATGTTTATTAAAAATAATTATCAAAATAATATTGTGTTCAAACTATTTACGAAAATAATGTTTACGCATAAAATCGTTCGATGATAGGGCGATTTTATATATTGATTCAGTCATCTAACGCCAGTTGGGGTGTGGAGGTAGATATTGTATAAAGTTGTCATATATTTGGGCGACTATATGGGTCGTTCTACGATAAAGTGATTTTATGGATCGTCCTATGATAAGATGATTCACTTACAGGATCCTTAAGATCTGAGACCTCTGACCTCTCTCATCTTCTCTCTCGCTACCTCGAGTTCTTCGGTCGCCCAACGTACCCCCCCCCTCCTCTCTCATGCAGGTGCTCTCCTCCCTACCTCTCTCTCTCTCTTCGTCATGTGTTTGTGGGTGGATGGCTTTCTCGGCTCCTCTTTGATTTATTAAAAGGTATGATCTATATCCATATTGATCATTTATTTTGTTATTTTTGCTTCTTGTTCTTTTATTTCATTCTTTTTGGGAGATACGTGGGGAAGGAGAGCACGTGAGGGAGGTTGGAGGGGTTTATTAGGTTTCAATTGGGGTTTTCTCTTAGGGCATTTGGTGTCCGTTGGTTCCTTGAGGTTTTGAGAGCTTAATCTTGCTAGAAACATGGGTTCTGTTCTCATGATAGTATGAATAATACCAAATCTATGGTAAGAGACTTGCACTAGGTTCCTTGTTTACAAAATTTTCATTTTATGGGTTCTATTTCATGGTAATATGAATGATACCAAATTCATGGTGTGAGATTTGCACTAGGTTTTAGGGTTAGACTGCATTCTGCATCTGCCTTTCAAATTTAGAGACTCAAGGATGAAGCTCTTTATTGTTGAAGGTTTGCTTTTCAAATTTAAGGACTCAAATTTGAAATTGAGATGATGTTATTGTGTAAGGAGTTTAGAAATAGTACTTTATAATTTTGTTATTTTATGCAGTTAGTTATCACAATATTTTTGAAATTAAATCTATGATTTGTCACTATTATCTTTATTGGGATGGAAGGATCGGTTGTAATGCTAATGGTGCATATTATGATGGTGGAAGGATCTGAATGGCCATGATGGATCGTAATGTAACATATCAAGAATTTATGCAGGTCTGCTATGCTATCATTAGATGGAACCTCAAGGAACGTAGAGTTTTCTAATATGTAGATTTTGATTCATTCGGCTGGATAGTATTTTCATACGGCTGGATAGTATTGGTTGTACGTATTGAAACGATCAAACAACGTATACTGTCTTAAGCATCTCATCACAGGGGTTTTTTTTCTGGCAGTTAAATTTTGTTGAGCCGGCAGCGTTAGGAGTTTCAAATGGTGGTGAACAGCATGTGAATGTCTTAGCCTATATTTGTCCCACTAGAGCAGTCGAGCATGGAGTGTCTTAGCCTGTATCTGTCCCGCTTGGACTGGAAGCAGTTCGTGGATGACTGATATGCTATTGGACATTATGAGCAATCTTATAAACCTATCTTCTACCTTCTAAAGAGTTTTCGTTATTGGTTTGAGTGGACAGTATCTAGACTCGTATCGCATCCATCTGTAAGATGGTATGGAAAGGGGCATCCATAATCAAAAAGGATCCGAAATGATATGGACGTAATGGAAAGTCAAAATATTGTCCATTATAGATTGTGCAAAGAGATGGGGCACAACCGACGCAGATGCCCCTAACGGTGTTGATTTATCTTTTTTTTATATGATATGTAGACTATCTTTATATATCCCTTATGTTTTTTAAACTATTTTAGTTATATAATCATATCATATAAACGTTTAAAAAATTTATGAAATTATCCTCTTGTTACTGTTGGCATTTATATTATTAATGATATTTATGATATTTATTTTATTTTGTCATAACAATAATAGATACGATATGATTGGTTCAGACTCCGACGTACATTCGGGGTCGATAGATACTATCGTACTATATCTCCAGATCCGACACTGTAGTGATCATATATACTTTGGAGAGGATGTAGGGCCCCTATGCTGGAGACATAGAGGGTCTACCACAATACACGACTGGTGGTCATATGAGAGGATCGTGGAGTATCTTCATGTGGTTGGTTTTATGGAATATATAGAGTATGTGAGTGTATGGGAGCATATCGTACCTGAGGATAGACACTATGCGAGTCATCTTTGAGGATAGACGATTTCACACTACGTTATTGATAGATGATTCGAATACCTCATTAAATGCCCAACACACTTCCTATACTGGCTGCTCGGACTTCGATCTTTTCGTAGATAATACGTCTATATCTTAGAGGATGAGTGAGTCAGAAGACACGTCATATGGACTCGATGAGCAGCACGTTGATCATACGCATGCGAAGACTAGGGGCAAGGGGAAACTGAGGGTCCCCGAGGTAGACGTAGAATACATGTTGATAGGCTGAGCACGCCAGCACTTTTCTCTCCATCGATTGATATCATGTTTGAGCCATCACGACAGTGGCCAGAGGTGACACGCGTCTACGAAAGGCAGATGCGGAGGAGGTCCCAGTATCTTAGTATATATATTTTCGATAGTTATAATGCTTATACATACGTTTTTTGCTAACAAATTTTATAAAGAACAACTATTGGTTTACATTATTTTGAAATTAATGTTTCAAGTTTTTTTTTAATCTGAATGCACATGCTAGAATTGTTGTTGGTTGCGCAAAAAAATAATTGTTGAACTTGATATTGGTTATATGGTTGGAGTTTGGCATTGTCTATCATTTCTGAGATATCCTGCTATGTGAATTATAAAATGGTTTGGAGAAGCTTGAATTTATATCTCAAGAAAATCAAGAATTTTGGATAGATAAGATGCTTAGAGAAGGTCAAAGTTGTAAATTCATCAAGTTAGAGATACAAATAATATTTTTGAAAGTTTCGAAATTAAATTAAGAGAAAATCAGTTTCGGATATGAAGGGGTGATTACTATGTCATCCCTTTTGGATGGGGCGTTAGCAAGGACGTTTTAGGGCTGTCACGCAAAAGAGGGCGATCCATAAGATGATCTTTGTGTCGGGGGGTGACTCATGGGTTGATTTTTGCTGTGCCTATGAAATATGCTTTCTGTTTTGGTTTGCGGCACAGTAGAGGCCGACTCTTTCTATTTTAGTTTGTGGTATAGTAGAGGTCGACTCATGGGTCGATTCGTGTCAAGTCACCACTGTGCCACAAGTTAGAATAGAAAGGTTTATGAAAGATGTTTGAGAATCGTCCTATAATAGGATGACTTGTAGAGTCGTCCTGTAATACCTATCATAGAACAACTTATAGAGGCATCCTACTATACGGCGATCAATATATGCACCCTATGGTGATAAGATTGATGAGTCAGTATAAAAAATTACTTATAATAAGATAATTTATTTAGATAATTTTTTAATAAATAATTTTGAAATATATTATTTGATAATTTTTTAAATTGATATTAGTTCCTAAAAACCACGGTTCCCGCCATCTAACATTCCGCCTCTCACATTGCAAATTTTTTCTCCATATAGTTAAGGACACAAGTCAAAGGAGAGGCAGCTGATGCGCAATAAATTTAGAAAAACTGAAAAAAAACGACGTTATTTTCTTTCCATTGGCATCATTCTTGTCATTATTTGTCACGGCGAAATAATCATGTCCTTCTGCTTCTTCGTATTATATGTTTACTTCAGAAGGCATCCGTTTTGGGTTCCGAACTTGTCGATGCTTGTCGATGTGAACAACAGTGGGACATCGCCTGGGACTTCCTCACTGGGCATTCTCGTGGGAGGTTGGTTTCCATGGGATGCATGGCATGCAGGGTGAGAAGATAAGATTTGGATGTCCCATCTCACCTGTCCCATCTAATTTACCTGTCCCATCTGGCTACGAGGCAAGTATGGGGTAGGTATGGGTAATGATCTACCGGACTCATGTCAAACCTGTTGCCATCTTTGTGTGAGGTAAGATTAAGATGGGGTTGACCTGGAGGATGAACATTGGAGCGTAATCTACATAGATCCAATAAGCGTCTGGTAGGGAAGGCACATTCTATCCGGTATCTAAAGCACTTATTATTCTGCGCCAAGCCTGATATTGACGCAAGCACTCTATGGACTGATCCTGATGCTTAGATGGATTGTGGGCCCTCTATCTTGCAGAGAAGAATCGAAATGTCTGGACGTGATGTAATGGTGCTATTGCTGTAGTGATGGTTTTTTTTTTTTGACAGGGATAGGAAGCAAGATGCCACCTAGAGCTGTAGTGATGGTTTCAGATGCGCCCAGTTGCTTTTATAATAGAGTAAGCTAATATCCAGTTGTCATCCTGCCTCAGAAGACATTATATAATGGAATATCTTATATTTACGTTTACAATGTAATAACTAATATTTATCAAATTCAATTTCTTAGTAAACCATTTTTATTTATGAACAGCAATAAGACAACTAAATAATGCCGTTATCATATATATATATATATATGTATGCATGTATGTATGTGTATGTATGTATGAATGTATGTGTGTGTGTGTCTATATACACACACACACACACATACATACATACATACATACATACATACAT
>KE505762.1:1608-25412 GCA_000441515.1 Elaeis oleifera
CCCCTCCCTTCCTTCTTATTATATATATATATATATATATATATATATCAATGAATGCAGATGATATATCTTCCAAAACTCACCACTATCCTTTATTAGCCTCAGCATCTACTCGATCTTTGGACTACCCAAGCCAACACCCCCTCCTCTCCTTCCTTGCTCACCACCCGAGTTACCTCATCCTTTCGCCTGGGTCAGCCTTGCCGCCAAACATAAGAACAATACCTACCTCCTCGACCCCATTTTTTACCACTTTGATGCCTCTACAACATCACCATCCTTCCCATGACACCCTCACCAAACCCAGCTAATTTCTAATGTCACCTCCATTTTCGTTGCTGCCATCTAAGATTTCGTCCTTCTCATGAGCCTTAACTCAACTTTACACAATTGCTGCCTCTTCTTCCCCTTGTGACCTCCAATGTATTGTAAAGCTAACCTCGATTTTTAGGATTGAGTATTTTGGTCACCATGTTAAAGAAATCTCTTGCTAGATATGTGGTGGGGTAATATAGCTTAGGAAAGGCTAAGTATGGATGAATTGCCAAAAAAAAGTCAGCTTTTTTTTGCAAAATCAATTATGAAGTGGATTTTTTTAACAAATCCACTTTGTTCAAATCAAGGAATTCACATTTTAGAAATTTGTGCGAAACCATCTTAGATCATAATTATTATTTTCAAATCCTATGCCTGAGGTCGGAAATGATCTCGTCGATTGAGGTGATGAAGTTGTGCTGAGGCGGCGATCTCTGAGAGCCAACCTATGACCTGTAAAATGTCTTAGCCAGAGAATTTTTCAGGGAGAACCCTTCGACGCTCAAATTAGAAGATGGTGAATAAGGAGAAGGAGAGAGTATTATGTTGAGAGCTTATCTTGGGGGTCCTTATGCCTCTTTATTTATAAAGGAGTAATTAGAGTTGTGCACGCTTGGGAGACTAACCGATTTTTGATTATTACACGTGGATCAAGTTGACGGTAATTATTTTCGTGTTTGCAATGTAGAACCAGCTTCTAGTTTCTATTCGAAGCGTGATCTAAGTTTGGCGATCTCCTTCTTTATCTTGACTTTCCAGAGTTATGAAGATGGTGAACTTTCCAAATGGAGGTTGCTACTTTTTATGCATCTTGCTTGGGTTGGCCTTGACCGACCTCAAAGTACCTCATCTGTGGCTAAGGCATAAGCTCGAGCAGCTTGGTCAAGGCCGAGGTCCAAGCACCTCGATCAAGACCGAGGTCTGAGCTGCCATTCATAAGGTGATTTTGTAAACACACTAGTTCATATCACCATGTTCGATTTCTTAGGCCAGTTGAAACCAGCCTCTTATTTCCATGCCTACTGAAGTCCGAACTCTAATTGTCGAGGACCTAATTGACCGAGGCCAAGATGGCGGTCAACAAGTGGATGACTTCTTAATCCCAATTCCAAGTTTTAGAAGAATAAAATAGCGATTTTCTCATTTTCTCCTCTCCATTATCTCACATTCAAGTTTGCTGCTGCCTACCATAAATTAATTAACTTAAACCCTGGTTGGCAATCAGATTGAGTCAGACAAAATATGGATTTAATTGGATACATATTAGATCAAAATCTATCAATTGGAATCCAACCTATTGTTAAATAATTAAAACTTTATATTCAAATCTAGTTATTTTATGAAGCAGATAACTCAATCCAACTTACAGATAAAATAGGTTAAGCATCGCCGCATCTTTGGGTTACAGAGTTGGGCTCGACAGGGACAAGTATCATGCAATGCTGGCCAATTACACAAGAACTTCCTCTAGTTCGTGTGATTAGAATGGTGTGGCAACTAGACTTATTCATTTCTCGAATGGCCTAAGCCCGTCTCGTTTAAAATGGGCTTTGGCCATAACTTTCAATCTGACAGGTCAGGTTGGACCTAAAATCAATCTAGTTTAAAACGGTTGGGCTTGGATTTACGTCGATCTGGTCAGGACCCAGTCCGAACCCAAGTATCAACTCTAGGTCTTGATCATCCATCTTCTTCATCTTTGGTGTGCTTGCCTCCTTCTCAGCGTTCCCGTCTCCTCGTCGACATCGATGGGATCACAATTGCCTCCTTCCTGACGTCTTCGTCTCCTCATTGTGTGGCCCAAGATCTTCATCATTGTATGGCCCAAGATCCTCCCCGTCGCCTCCTTACTTTGTCGATCCTCCCTATCGCCTTCTTATGTTGTCCAATCCCCTATCTCACCTCCTTCCTGGCATCTCCACCTCCTCCTCGGCCCTCGCCTCCTTTTTATTGCCCTATCGCCACTTCCTTGTCTCCTCCCTACCTCTCCGCTTCCTTTTCAAGTCCTCCCCATGTCTTGGCCTTCCCGCCGCCCCACGGTCTCCTCTCCCAATCCGCTCCTCCTGTGGCCCAATCTGGAAGCCTAGTATGAAGCGGGCTCGGATCTGAAAAGAGGCCCTGAGATCGGGCCAGTCGGGCTTAGGCCTGAAACAATACTATTATCCCTAGGCTCAGCCTGGCCCAAACCTGGCCTGGCCGCCGACAAGCAGGTCGGGTGGCAGGCTGGCAGCTCATGATTCAGCGAGTGCGGGTCGCCTATCTTCCTCTCTTCCCGCGGGCGCCGCCTCGCATCGCCCAAATGTTGTCGCTGTTTGTGCTGCGTCGCCGTGGAGACGAGAGCGTGGGAAAAGGCCAGGAGCGATGACGATCTGGGTCGTGTTGTTAACCTTGTCCTCGACTCTTCTCGCACTAACACTCGCCTCCCTCTCCTCGGCAGTGGTCTCGGGGCGGCGGCGGAGGCGAAGGGCGGTGGGGTTCTTCCATCCCTACACCAACGACGGCGGCGGGGGGAGCGGGTGCTCTGGTGCGCCGCGCGGGCTATTCAGGAGGTCAATCCGGACGTCGACTGCGCCGTCTACACCGGCGACGACGCCTCGCCTCAGAGCCTCGCCGACCGGGCCTCGATCGCTTCGGTGTCAAGCTCTTTCACCCACCTCAGGTACCTGTCCAAAGATCTCTTCTTTGGCTTAAAATTGAATCTGGTCCGCTTTCTTTTTTGATGTCTAGTAACTTAATCTCGATGAGATTTATGTTTTGTTCAATAATCTATCTCTAAGTTTACACAATTTGCTTTCGATCAAGAAGTTATAGATTCAGGTGTGGTATTTTGAAAGTTGTGGCTAATATTCGAGTCTTTATAGATTCAAGGATTTAGAGAGTTTTTCATGTGGCCAAAGCTGGGAAGAACAAATTACTTATTTAGTTCGATAAAACTACTTTCAATGGCTTCATCTATTTCATCTAGTCTGGATTACCTGCATTCTACTTGATGAACATGGTGATCAGACTTGCAATTTTCCATGCAAGCAAACTAAAGAATATTTATTCATAATCATACCACCATTATACTGCTCTATGAAATCTTCGAGGGGAAACTTCCAGATGGGAACTTGATGAAGAGACAACTCAAATGTTTGTTTAGTTTGTAGTTCTTGATTTGTTTCAACCATCTGAATGGTTCTTATGCTTACTGTCATTCTAGGTTGTTCGCTTGTCTAGAAGGAAGTGGATTGATGAACGGACGTATCCTTACTTCACTATGATTGGACAGAGTCTTGGTTCGGTTTATCTTTCATGGGAGGCTCTATGCAAATTTACACCGCATTATTATTTTGACACAAGTGGTTATGCTTTTACATACCCGCTTGCTCGGGTGTTTGGGTGCAAAGTTATTTGCTATACTCATTATCCAACTATAAGCTCGGACATGGTTTCTCGTGTTTGCCAACATAGTTCGATGTACAATAATGATGCTCTGATTGCCAAAAGGTATGCCTTACAAATGCTAAATATATTGACTTGCTGCAGAAACTACTTGTTTTGATCTTGTAGCTATTTGCTGTTGGACTTTTTTCTAACTTCCAGAACATCTTAACAGTTCATCTGCAAGTTTGTTCATATATATGTGATAAAATTGTGCTTTGCATTTGAAAATACTACCTATTGTTTCTATTAAATCATAAGGAGCCAAGTTGCAGAAGCAAGATTATGAGTATAATAACTATTTATTTGCATCAAGCAAATATGAGAATTATAGTGGATTTGAGTGCAATGATGCGAATCAGTCATCCCAACAATTGATAAAAGCAGGGAACATATGGAGAGTACTTGCATAAATCATAATTGAAGCTTCCTGAATCTGTAATAATTTAAGCAGAAGAAAGCTTTGACAAGTCTGACAGACGACTCCTCTAACTAAATGTATGGTATTCTAATGAGATCAGTATTTGTCTACTATGGGCCCTAGTTTTGTAGGACAATGGGAAGAAACTCCCATGCAATGTTCTCTTGCTGCCTAGGCAGCCTGCCTAGGTAGGGTTGCCTAGATACCTGCCTTGACATTTTACATCATGTGATGCAGAACAAACAAGCTCTAATACAAATTGATGCAGGAAAGAAGAAGGAGAGAGGAGAAGAAGAAGAAGAGGAAAGAGAAGAGAGGGAGGAGGAGGAGAAGAAGGTAGAGGGAGAGGGCAACTCAATATTCTGTATTCTCAAATCTCAATAATGCAAACTGCATTCTCAATTAGCATAGCAATGAGTTTATATAGACAAATCAAAATTCTAACAAGAGTCCACATAAAAATTCTAATTCTAGTCCTAGAGTCTACATAAAATAAATTCTCTAAGTCCCAAATAAATAAAATTTCTAATTTCTATATTTGCTCTTAATAGAAGTGCGCTTAAATTTCTTATTAGATGGTCCTCTATCAAGAAAGCATAATATGATGATAGTACTTAATATTAATATGGTTACATGGGTTGCTAGTTTGCTTCTTTTCTCTTGTAGAACACTTCTTGCAATCTCTGCAGTATGGTGGCAACAGAGGCTTTCATTCATGATTTTATGAGTATAGAGTTGATGTGATGGTATGGTGCCTGATCCTTGGGATAAACACAACAAATTTTTGCAGTTAAGAAGATAGGTGCCTTGCGAAACCTTATCCACTTTAGATCACTGTCATTTCTGGTGAAACAAGAGATGTTGGAGATGGAAATCTGACTAACTTTTCTTAATATGTCCATTATGATTTCCTCATTGTCAGAGACTCGGAGAGAAACAACATGAGACTTTGAATTGGAAACCTGAAAGGAACTTGGAAAGTCCAAAGCTTCTGTTGATTGGAATGTTTGAAGAATTTCCTTACTTTCTAGGATGTGGGATTAAGAGATAACCAGAACTGTATTTTCTGTGCTTAAATGATGGAAATATCCAAGATTTTCATGTATTGTAACATGAGTTAACGAGTGAGAATGATTTGGCATATGTTGAAAGGGGCAGATAAACTTGTCAACTTTAGAAAACGCTAGGATGGTATTTAGACTGAACCAAAGAAGGAAAAGATTTGTATGCATGCATGCATGTATTAATGTAATGTATGTATGTAATGTATGTATGTATGTATGTATGTTCAGTTAACTTTTTTTTTTGGTAAGAATTCAGTTAACTGTCACCATTGATATATTTGAAACGGGATGACACATGCAACTTTCCCTTCTTCTAAATCTTTTAAAAAAGATAAATATTAATGATAATACTTTTCATCTGTAAAAATTTCCAAAAAATTGCCTTTGAGGGTCATAATGTTAAGAATGAATTTGGCTCAGTAATTTTCGTGCTCTGTATGGTTGATTTTGTCTTGGATGAATTCACATGCACATCTTTGCTTGTTTGACACATGCAGATAAAGTCAACTGATTTGTCTTTTGTTTTGAGGCAGCATTTGGCTGTCCCGATGCAAAGTCCTCTATTATACATTCTTCAGTTGGCTGTATGGGTTGGTCGGATCCTGTGCACATCTTGCAATGGTGAATTCTTCATGGACAAGATCTCATATTGAAAAGTTATGGAAGATTCCTGAACGTACTAGGAGAGTATATCCTCCATGCGATACTTCAGCTCTTCAGGTATGTCTGTTTGCATATTTTGGTTATGCTTCTTGGAATATGGCTTAGCGTCTTCTCCCTCAGCAGATAAATCATCATTTATAGCTTTCTTCCCTTTTTGTCTTTTATGTCTATTAGAACCTTCTATCATGGTGATGGTAAATGTGACTCTTAACTAATTTCTGTTACCGTTGTGTCCTGCAACTTTATTCTTCTACACATTATTCATAGTTGTAATTGAGTTTGTTGTTTGCTTTCATAGCATGTTTTTACTTTCAAATGCTCAGGACACTTATGTCCCTTTTTAGGGCTTAGTTTGATGAATGTAAAATTCACATTATATATTCTGAAAATGAAACAGTCAGCAAAAATGTGGGAGTTTAAGTCGTGTCTGGAGTACTTCTACCCACAACTTCCTCACAAGGCTCTTCCTCCAAAGAAAGCAGGGCCCATGGCTTTAAAAGCGAGCGCCAGTACTTGTGCCTGTCATCTGCTGGCATGACGTGCTGTGTCATGCCAAATTATGGCCATGCCCCGAAACCCCAAAAAAAAAAGAAAGAGAAAAAACTTAAAGTGAAAATAGGATTTTAATAGGTATGATGCTCACCCGTGCTGGGTGCCAGTACTAGCCCAGCAAGCCGGCACTTGAAACCTTTGTTTGGCCACAAAGCCAGGAGTTCTTCATAGCTAGTTAAAGTTTTTAATGACCTTTGGCTTTGCTGGAAACTCCCTACTTTATTAGAATTTACATTAAGTAATATAACCAGTCTTTGGAACTTGAACATATCTTTTGCAAGTGACAGCTTTATGATTTAGAAGCTATATTACAAATTAACAACCTAGAATATGGTGACTAATGCTTACCAGGTCGACCATAATGGATTAAGAATGGTTATTGTTTTGTGAGTTCTGTAGTTAATTGTATTTAACCTCCACTAACTATAACATGCCACCATGTATCTCTACACCTCAGGTCATTATAGCTTTAATATATGGTTTCATCATGATTATCATTTAGATCCATATTTATGCTCTTTGTGGATGTTTGAGATGTGCATTTGTCTCTTAAATAGTGTGCACTTATGTAAAGGTTATTTCATGAGAAACAACTGATTTGATGTTCGAGCAGATGCTTCCGTTGGACAGGCCAGCCAAATCTCCTATAATTATATCTGTTTCCCAATTTCGTCCGGAAAAGGTACATTTGTGAATGATGTACTTCTATATTTTTCATTCACAGGTTGAGCACTTATGTTTGGTTTTTGCCTTGATACTCACTTTCATCCTTCATGCCACTTTTACTTTGTCAGGCACATGCTGTTCAGCTGGAGGCATTCTCACTTGCTGTTCAAAGACTGGACAATAACTTGCCTAGACCAAAGCTCCAATTTGTTGGCAGTTGTCGAAATAAGGAGGACCAGGCAAGATTAAAAAGCTTAAAGATAGATCGAGAGAATTAAATATGGATGGCTCCATTGAGTTCCACCAGGATGTGATGTACAGGTCAGTATGGCATCCTGACCTCTTGTCTTCTTTACGATTCAAAATCCAACAGTTGCTGTCACATTAATTTAGTATCAATCTCTAAAAATTAGTGGTGCTATTGCATTATTATCTTCTTCTTCTTCTTATTATTATTTTTGTTGTACTCATATCATAACATCATGCGGCAGGTTTTCATTGATGGCAAATATCCATTAGAATTTAAGCAAATACGCACCATAGAAGATATTGACATTTATCTCTTTGTGTATATTACCTTCTAAATTACTTTGGAAATTGAAATTTTTGGCTTATATGAGACTTGTTCTACTCATCTAGCAACTAAAGTTTAAAAATTTGAAGAGACTTCTGTCCAGACACAATGGTAACTCTTCCACTTGGCCTGGCCATATGCTGAGAGCTGCAATAACAGATACTTATTAGTGCAGTCAATTCTTATCTTTGACACACAAACCACAAACTATTCAAGAAGCTTGAGTATTAGTCCAGAATAATCCACATATGCAGGAGGAGGACTATCAACCCACGAGTAATTTTTATTCTTTGAGTTGACACCACCTTAATGGAGCCATTTGATATTAAAAATCTAGATGGGAGTCTCAATGATACATGGCAGTAGGATAGAGTGTAATGTGATCGATTTTAGATTAACTGGATTCAGCAGGTTCCAGATCCGGCACTTGGCACCCCTCTTCCAGCATTTGGAGAGTTCTTGGGTTCAAATCAGGCGGTAATATTTCCACCACAGTTCTTTTAAAAAAATATTGTAGGTTAACTGGAACATTGGGATGCTGAAAGAACAAGTCCTATGTCATTTGCATTTCCTAAGTCCACCTCCAACCATGAGTTTGTGATTTAAATGTTATTTCTTTTGCATTTCAAATTTACGATGTTGTATCCATAAAGTTATTTGATTCTAATGGTCTTGGTGCATGTGGAAATTTACTTCCATCTCTGTCTTTTGAGGAATTCCATTTACCTATCACTTGCAATATTTCTGGTTCTTATGCCTGTATGCTTAAGCAGGGAGTTGGTGAAGCTTCTAGGAGGTGCTGTAGCAGGGCTTCATGCTATGATAGATGAACATTTTGGCATAAGTGTAGTGGAGTACATGGCTGCCGGAGCCATTCCAATTGGTGAGTCTGTCGATTTGGTTACCTGAGATATCCATTTGACCATATTCATAGAAACACTAATTTCTTTGAGACACCGGATAACACTGTTCTTGTCAGCCCATAATTCAGCTGGGCCAAAGATGGATATTGTTCAAGAAGAAGATGGACATCAAACAGGCTTTCTAGCTTCAGACAAAGAAGAATATGCTGACGCTATCCTAAAGATCTTAAAGATGCCAGAGACTGAGAGACTTGCTATCGCAGCAGCGGCAAGAAAGCGTGCTCAGAGGTTTTCAGAGCAAAAATTCTTTGAAGATTTTAAGACTGCAATTTGTCCAATCATCTGTGGCTCCAGTGCTCCTTTGTGATGTGGAATCGTTCGGTTATCATCTGTTCCTTTTCCTGAGAGGTATTGGAGCAAATGGCTTTCTGAGCACAGGCACACTGTAACAGCTTGACACTGCTCATATGTGGACTATTTTCATCTATATTTCCAACTGAGACATGGAAAGAAGCATGCACAGAGTGTGCAGCTCCTCTTTAACATCTCATTGAAGAAAGTAAGGGAGTTCACTAGTCATATGTGAGGTGCAGAATCTTCTCGACACAAATTTTTTGATACATCTATTCATGTACGGTATAAGAAAGTATCAGTGCATAACACATCATTGTTACCTTGAGACTCTCATTGTCAGTCCAAAATGGAACAATATTATGTTTCTGAATGTTCTTGACCATGGAGTCTCTACCAGCCATGCAAGAAATGAATTGCCAGATCATTTATGGTAAGGCTGCACTTGAAGACTCAATTACATATGTTGAGTAGTTGTGCTATGACTGGATGTTAATCAATTCAGATAATCTTAGAGCACCTAAGTCTTCACTGAATTAAAGAAAGAATAGAGAAGAAAGAACTAAGATAAATTTATTTAATATTAATCTCTAAATCTTTCAGAAAGCAATTTAATAGAAGCTACGTAATTGGGTAAGGCTCAAACTGACATCAAGACATCTAATGGACCGGAGTGCCAAAAGGTAATTGAGTGAGGCTCATACCAAAAGCTGCTTTTCGTAGCTACCTTCACGCAAAATCTCTATAACTATAACAAGCAAAATTCAACTCCGGGATCAAAAAGTTGCTTTTTGAAGCAGTTGTTCCAAATTTTCAGAAGAGAAAGTGGGTTTTGGGCTTTCTCTGCTTGCATTCAATTTTGCCTTTCACTATTTCTTCTTTCTTCTTTTTATTTTCTTTTATTCTTACACGTTTTCTTTTTTCCATCGATGAAGTCTAAGAGATCCACTCGAAGAAGTGGTTCAGACGTCTGAATTAAGGTATCACCATGGGCGTGTTTGGTTATACTTTTTGATTTTATTTTTTAAAAATATTTTTTATTTGTTTATTTTGTTATAGAATAAAAGCAAAAAGTATGTTTGGTAACTAAGATGCGGACTATCTTTCTATTGTGGAGTCACCCTCTCGCTTCGTATCGCCTTTCTCGAGAACGCCCTCCCGTCTCGCCTATTCTGATCCTAAGAACTCTGATCCTAATTCTTGATTGAAGTTAAGGACAGCGACGGGAGGAAATTCGAAATCCATGATGGAATTATCATTAGTTGGATGCTGAATCAGTCCTCGATAGGGCGGCGATGATGGATCCACCGCCCTCGCTGAAGAGGAGAAGAAGGACCAGCCGCGGTCCCTAGTGATCTCCCTCCCCTTGCTATTCATACCCCTATCCTGATGGGGCACCGCTAGCTCCGCCACCTCCTTCCGCGGCCTCCTCCCCAACGGCCCTAAGCTGGCCCGACCCCTCCTCCTAGTTCGAGAGCCACCTATTCTATGTCTGCATCACCCCCTGCGTCGCCAATGCCGTGCCCCACTGCCTCACCCTCTCCCACCTTCGTCGCGATATGGATGCCGCCCTCGAGATCAATGGTGCTCGCATCTCCAACTCGGAACCCACCTCCCTCCTCCTCTGTCATGACCGCCTCGATCACGACGCCGTGGAGGTCACCTACATCAGCACCGAGGGTGTTCGTCTCACTGGCACTATCGATTTCGAGGTCTACGATGATAGGGGCAATTTGATCATCCATGGCTCTTTGGAGAGGGTGGAGGCCCCTGGAGCAATGGGGTCATCGAGTTCGACAAATATTCGGAGTTGGGGTAAGTTGAGAAGAAGCAAAAGCAAATTTTAGAAGTAAAAAAAAATTATTTCCACATAAAGCAAATATTTTTGATTTTTTGATTTTCACTTTTTACTTTTTGGATTGTTATCAAATGCTATTTTTTGATTTTATTTTTAAAATTAAAAATTAAAAATATTTTTAGAGGCTAACCAAATACACCCTATATCTTCTTCTTCCTTTTGCTTTCTCTTGACTTTCGACCTTTTTTTCTTTTCTCCATCAATAAATTTTGACAACTATATATGACTTCTAGCATTTTCATAAAACAAATTCTTTCAATTCATTTTAGGATTTTTATTATAGTAGACATTGCGGGTTTAGACTTCCGTCTGAATCTATTCAAAGAGAAACATTATAGTCTAATTCAAGTAGTACCAGCTCTTGCCACTTGCAAAAGAAGTTGAGGATACAATTCTATTAGATTTGCTCCCATAAGATGGGATGGGAATAAGGCTGCATATAGGTAAGATTGATCTGTGATTGATCCAATTCCAACTTGTCTAGACCCGATCTAATTTGGATCAACAAAAAATAGGCTCTATTTGACCAAAATCTAATCCAACCTAGCTAAACAATTGAAATCATCTAAACCATCTCCTCCTTATATTAAATATTTTTTTTTCAATTTCATTGAATATTCGTATCCATATAAACCTCTTTCTCCTTCTCTTTTCATCTAGAAACAAAGTCCCCTCTCATCTACTTTTACTTAATTATATTGGAATATTTCTATTTCATGTTTTTTTTTTTTTTGTAGATTGTTATTTATAATGCCTCAAGTATAATTTAATATCTTCAATAAATATAGTTTATAAACTTAAGAATGATAATTATTTATATGAATAAAAAGCTTTTAATAAAAATTCAAGTTTAAGCCAACTCTTTTTAGTTTTATTCGTATTTTATAGTAATTTTATTATAGCGTATCTATACAAGAATAGTCAGATGCTTGATTCGGATTATAAAGCTGATTTGAATCCGAACATTTTGAGTTGATCTAGAGCATAATTTATCTCAAACCCGACTTGATTAGCTAATAGATTGAGTTTTATCCAAATATGAAATTAGTTTAGATCAAGGTCAAGCATGCTAAGGCCAACTCGACCTAGCGCTACCTGCGAATGGGGGTAAAGATAACACATTTACCCTTCGGGGAATATATTCACGCAGAATAAACAAGAGATAATTGAAACCTTCCTGAATCATGCCATATCATCATCCTCACACATCTTAAAGTAGGCTTATGTGAGTTGAAGGCAACTCAAGGAAGCCGAACGGGCGCCCGTTGCTGAAGCAAACCCCAGTATCGCACTCCCATTGACGCCGTCTTTCTTTCCTCCTCTCTTCTGAAGCCCTCTCGCTCGAACCTTCTACCGCCCACTCCTCCCCTCCTCTCCGTCGCTCTCTTCTCTCTCCCTCGCTCGCTCCCGCTTCCTCTGCTCCAATGGCGGCGATGCTGGTACCTCTCTCTCTTCTTGGTATACTAGAAAGAAGAAAGAGGAGGAAATTTATATAACGATCTGGATTTCGTTTTCGTTTGATGGTTGCAGCAACCCAGATCATACTGCTAAAGGAGGGGACGGACACCTCCCAGGGGAGGGCGCAGGTGGTGAGCAACATCAACGCCTGTACCGCGGTGGCCGACGCCGTCCGCACCACGCTGGGGCCTCGCGGAATGGACAAGCTCATCCACGACGACAAGGGCAACACCACCATCTCTAATGACGGCGCCACCATCATGAAGCTCCTCGACATCGTCCACCCTGCCGCCAAGATCCTCGTCGACATCGCCAAGTCCCAGGACTCCGAGGTAACTCAGAAACATTCCATGATTTGGTGCCAGTTGTTAATAAAGAAGCAGGAAAGGAAGTTTTCCCATTATGTGCTAATGAACGGATGCCCCTGAATGAACCGAAAGGAAAAGTTTCGAACTCTAGGGTTTTGATGGGAACGATTGAAACCTTATGTGTTTTCCGAACTCTAGGGTTTTGGTTCTGATTTAATGAGTGCTTTGTACATGTGAAAGAAGCAGTTGTTACATGGTTTAAGCACTGAGTGAATGTGCAAGAAATAACCTGACAAATATTGGATAACTACCTGCCAGTCTAGTCAGGAAATATTGTTTTCACGATTATGACTGTACAGATGCTTTCGGGAATGAAAAATTCTTCTAGTTTTTTATTATGTTTGCAGTTTCTTGAATCCAAACAGATACTTTTTTCTTGTTTATGGGAGGATTTGAAAGAGAAATCATGTTTTCAGAATGAATTCAGTAAAGTTGGTATCCTATATAGATGCAGTATTTTTTTTTTTTTTCTGCTGCGTTGTTAGCTCATTCCTATTAGGTTATCCCGGTTCATTTTGGTTTCCTATCAGAGATTCAGATTTCTTGGTTTTTGTTGAGTACTGATTTCTTTTCCCACTTCAAGCTGCAGTTATAGGAAATATGCAACGCATTTAATTTTAACCTTTTACTTTCCAACATCTTCTTCTCAGTTTATATGAAAGGTGAGAATTCTCGTGCTCCTCATGGGTTCTGTCATGTTCTGAATGCTGGTTGGCGTTGACCGTTTTTGTCTGTAGACCAGGGAGCTTTTTTCTTGTACATGTTCCTTGCTCATTTGACTGTACTTTTACCTTATCTACTTGGGTAATATGTTGATACAGTATTGGTTTCTGTTTACCCCAGAGACTATTTGATTTTATTTCTTGTTTCTTCGATGATGTTTACTGGTATATTGCTTTTATTGTACTTGACAGTTGAAACTATACAATACATGCTGTTATTGAGTATGATTGCTGCAATGTGTATAGTTACATCCCAAGATATTAAATAATAGAATTTTTGGGATGTACTAAAGGTATAAATGCATCTTAATTTGGCTCTGCTGTTTTGATAAAATAAGCAAATAAACCTTTTGACAATGCATTTTTTAATCCTTATTTTAAATTATTAAACTTTGTAATTTTGATTGTATTTCCATGTAATTAACTAATTTATTATCTAGATCTACAAACTGTTCTGTCTCTGTAACACTTTTATTCCAAAGAGGTAACACTAGGGACTTATATTGGAGTTCCACAACATAATCTGGTGTAGGTTGGTGATGGGACCACCACTGTAGTGCTTCTTGCTGGTGAGTTCCTAAAGGAGGCGAAGCCTTTCATTGAGGATGGAGTCCACCCTCAAAATCTCATTCGAAGTTATCGGACTGCATCTTATTTGGTCCGTATCTGAGTGTTCTTTTCTTTTTGTATGATTGCAATCTATTATTTGTGAACTTAAGAACTGGATAATATGCATCACAGGCAATTGACAAGATTAAAGAGCTTGCTGTTAGCATAGAGGGGAAAAGCCTTGAAGAAAAGAAAACCTTATTGGCAAAATGTGCTGCCACAACACTCTCTTCAAACTTATTGGTGGTGAGAAGGAGTTTTTTGCTTCCATGGTCGTTGATGCTGTCATGGCTATTGGCAATGATGATAGGCTAAATTTAATTGGGATTAAAAAGGTTATTTCATCTTATTGGATTTTTTTTGTGTTCAATAATCTTTAATTTATTTCCTTTTATTGTGATGCATGTTACTGCTAAATCCTGTGATTATTTTAGTAATAACAAGAGTTTCTAAACATCCTTTTATTCACCGAGTTAAATTCCTTTTTTTCTTTATTTTGAGAACGACATAATATTCACAAACCAATATACTTGTCATTTAGTAGTACCATTTTCTCTTGCACTTATTGAATTTAAGCTACACACCACCAAAAGAAGATGGATACCCTATTTCCAATGTTTTGGAAGGTGTTAGTATAGTTGACAAAGATAGGAAGTCTTGCGGATGTATCTCTCTAATGAATAAACCTTCTTGTAAATCTTCGTATTCCATCATATTTTCTCTCTGCCAGTAAGAACACTTCAATATGCATCCCAAATCTTCCCTTCCATCTGCATCAATCCAACCAAGGCATACAATTCTTTTCTCAGACAACCTTTTGGTCTTTTACTATTTTATTTATCTATTTAAATAAGATGATAACATTTCTACCAAAAGGACACAGTAATAACTGTTCAGGTTAAACTTTGTCTAAAAATGGGGGTAATAGGGGGAAAGGGAGGGGAAGGAGGGGCCTATATGTTGGGGTCCATGAGTTGTATCCATTAGGATTGTTGCTTCTGTTTCATTATAAATTATTGGCTTGGAGGTGGGATATTTTATATTTAAATGCCTTTTCTCACTTCTGCAAAACAATAGAATAAAATAGAACATAGTCTGATATTTACAAATCATATATGGATAATGAAGATCTAGCCAGAAAGTGGTATATCAAACTCTAAAGTCTGTCTTTTTTCTATAGGTGCCTGGGGGTAACATGAGAGATTCATTTCTTGTCAATGGTGTTGCTTTCAAGAAGACATTTTCCTATGCTGGTTTTGAGCAGCAACCAAGAAGTTTCTTAATCCAAAGATCCTTTTGTTAAACATTGAGTTAGAGTTGAAGTCAGAGAAGAAATGCAGAAATCAGGTATGCTTCTTGGCCTTATTACTTGCTACACTGTTTCTTGCTTATTCCTTTTCTTTCATGGGTTGTTCTACAGATTATCAGACCCTATGCAATATCAATCAATCGTTGATGCTGAATGGAATATCATCTATGACAAGTTAGATAAGTGCGTTAAAAGTGGAGCAAAAATTGTTCTTTCACGATTGGCAATTGGTGACCTTGCAACACAGGTATCTTTCTTCAATTGCTATTTCTGGCCTTTGCCCTGTTCTATTTCGATGAGTTAAATGGGCCGAGTTTCTTATTAGAATGAAGAAAATTGACTAGAAATGTCAAGCTTTGCCAAGATAGGCATACCTTTTCTGCCCTTTTGGCTCAGATCAGGTGTATTACTTGTTTATGTAACATGTCCAAGACCATAACAGTTTACCATGTATGCAGTATTTTGCAGATAGGGATATTTTCTGTGCTGGTCGTGTAACAGAAGAGGATCTGCAACGTGTCGCTGCAGCGACAGGTGGAACTGTGCAGACTTCTGTCAACAATATTATCGACGAGGTTTTCTCATGCTTCTTTAATTCCTTGTTTATTTTGCCTTTTTACTAGGTGGCTTTTTTGGTGATTCTGTTTAGGATAATCTATGGCACCAGCAACATTATTTTAGCATATTTCTGTGTTTAAAAACTTTGTTTATTTTCATGTGCTTTTATTTTCTGGTGTGTTATAGGTTCTTGGATCCTGTGAAGTATTTGAGGAAAACAAGTAGGCAATGAACGGTTTAACATTTTTAGTGGCTGCCCCTCTGGTCAGACAGCAACCATTGTTCTTCGCGGTGGTGCAGATCAGGTTTTCTATTTTTGGCTAAAATGTTTGCTTTCTGCTCGGTTTTGCTTGTTCTTACAGTCTGGCTCATTTACTTGTTTAATTTATTATCAATCTGTCTCAGTTCATTGAGGAAGCTGAAAGGAGCCTGCATGATGCCATCATGATTGTGAGGAGGGCTTTAAAGAACTCCACTGTTGTGGCTGGTGGTGGTGCTATAGATGTAAGCTACTTCTGGCCACATGATATCATTTGATATGTTATCTTTGTGAAGGTTAATCTTCTTATTAGTAATGCAGATGGAGATAAGCCGATATTTGAGACAACATGCACGGACAATAGCTGGGAAGTCACAGTTGTTTATTAACTCATATGCCAAAGCTCTTGAGGTAGGCATATATGCCTCTTTTCCATTCAGTTAATTGGTTCTGTTCTGAAGTCTGTTGGTGCTAATACCTATTCAGCTTGAGCATTCATGAATTGCAAATTTGCATGTCAACTTTGATTCTTTACTTTGTCTTTCATTTGACAGTTATATTAACTGAAATCTAATTCTCAATTCATCTCTTGCTTGCAGCTTCCTTTCGCTCTGAACCATACCTGATCATCTGTCTTGATATACTTTATATTTTAGCTGACTTTTGCATTGGTTATGCTATTTTTTACCTTGGATCTGCTAGCCTAAAGTTGGTTTGCTTATCACTATTTCTGCTAGCTAGGATACAAGCAGATCTATGTTGCTTTGTGGGCTTAAGTTCGACTAATACTGATGTGTGTAAATACATTTTCTGGAATATGTGAATACACTTGTTTATTGAATATTGGTCTTAGCTGATGATTGACTGAAGTTTCTTGCATGGCTTATCTAATTTGATGAAAAAAGTCTTGCTAATGAATTACAATAGATATGAATGGCATTAATGATAAGTTGTCACTCTCAAGAAATTTCTGCAATTACCATTTAATGCATTGTTTGTTTTGAAAGGTCATTTTAAGGAAAGACTTTCCTCTGAGTACCTTCCTTTTGAGTGACTAGCCACAGAACCAGCATCCTTTGGCATGATGGCTTGCTATGCAATATCATGACAATCTCCTGGTAATTTTGCAACTCAAGGGAAAACTCCTTTACATTGCCGGTATTGGCATGATGGTAAGGTTGCTCCATTGTGACTTGAGTGTCATGGGTTCGAAACATGGAAATAGTCTCTATGCATGTAGGTATAAGTCTGCATCTGGCCCTCCCATACCCACCAATGACCAAAGCCTCATGCACAAGGATGCCCCCTTTTTTTTTGGCGACAAACTCCTTTGCAACTCCATCATCATATAGCTAAACCATGCAACCCCGAAGCCAAACAAGCCAATGCATTTCCTTGTTAGTTCTTTTCCCTAATCTAACACAGCTGATATTCATGGAGGGACTATTTGTTGAGCAGCATTATTTGTTTTCATCATGGCAGTAGACTCACATTTGCGTCTAGCCTGCGCTTGTCCTTCTGCCTGTTTGACATGACTTTTGATGGAACTTTTTCAGAAATTATCAGGCTCAAAAATTGTATCCTGTAATGCTGAGAGTATACTTGATATGCACAGCTTCTGGAGCAATTCAGCTAACTGTATTATGAGCCAATATTTGTTATACTCTATTCTGAGCTGGAACTCAATACATACCCATATAGAACTGTAAGTGTAAAAGATTGTACGATACAGTTGCACTGTCTAGGAACATATTGTGAGCATATAGGAACTCTGAACTCCTAACACTACTTTTATGGAAGGAAAAGAATCTAAATGACAAGTCCATAGAAATGGTACTCTTTCATCAGTCAAGTAATATACTTCACCATGTCACAACTCAAACATCCCTTCCCCAAGTGTCCTCCTTCTATTTATTTATTTGTTTTTTTTTTCAGTTTTTTCAATGTTATGTTAGTGGTGGAGAGTCAAGGCATTGCCAAGTGACAACTCAAGCATCTCTTCCCTCCTGATCCTACTTTCATTTGTTTATTTTTTTTCTTTTTGTGATGCTATGTTAGTAATGGAGGAAAAGGCATTCTATTTCTGTTTTTTTAGTTTTCACTTTTGAGCAATTGTCTTGCTGCACAGGTTATTCCACGACAACTTTGTGATAATGCTGGATTTGATGCAACTGATGTATTAAATAAGCTCAGACAGAAACATGCTTCTGGTTAGCTTCTTCCTTTTCTTCGTACAGTAATAGGATGTTCTCTTATACTAATATGCACTTTCATTCTTATAACAGGTGAAGGTGTGAACTATGGTGTAGATATCAACACTGGAGGAATTGCAGATTCCTTTGCTAACTTCGTGTGGGAACCTGCGGTTGTCAAGGTAACATTCTGTGTGTTATCTACCTTGCTTCCTCATACCCTTGTTACATCATTGTGTAATGTTGGTAGTGACCGAAACATGCATTGCAGATAAATGCTATAAATGCTGCAACAGAAGCTGCGTGTCTTATACTCAGTGTGGATGAGACAGTTAAAAATCCAAAGGTAATTTGCTTTTATAAAAGGGAATACTATCTGATGAGTACTTACAATGAATTATGAACAATACACAATTTTGACTCTTATTATCTTTATGACATTATTGATAGGAAGTTACAATGGTAGATACTATATGCACATGCTCCCTTTGCATGCTAGCAGTTAACAATCTTGTCCTTTGTTCCTGACTTTCAGTCTGATGCATATTAATCTATGATTCTGACTGTTATTATGTTTATTCTACAATATTGTCATTTTCATCAATTCAAAAAAAGAAAGAAAGAAAGAAAAGGAATGGAATATCATATCAAGTGATGTGTGGTTAGAAACCATGAATTGTAATGACTAATGTTTAACAATTGTAGCTGATTATTTTCCTCAAACTCCTTTTGGTATTTTAATATTATCCCCAGTTTTCTTTTTGATTGTTCATTCTTCAACTCTTTGTAATGGGAAGCTGATATGAAGTTGAGTTTTTAGTATTTACCATGGTTTGTTGTACCCCGTATGGGGCATACCATACCGGTACCGTAGCGGTATGTTGTACCATCGTGGACCGATACTACCATACTGTATTGAACCACGTACTGACACTATAATAGGATTTTACCTGTATGGGATCCAGTACCGAGATAGCGAACCTTCGTATTTACCATAAGGATTATTGTTGTTTCGTGATTTGCCATAAGGAGTAATGTCACTGTGGTCATTTCAAAGACCAGATGAGAGGTGTAGGTTAATGTCAGCTTGACAGCTGGTTATGAAAATATTCAAAAATTATGAAATGGATTCAAATTTTGTATATTGGCAGATGAGGATTCATAAAGCCAACCCAAATAATTGGGAAAAGACTGGGCATCCCAGTTATTGGTTGTTCAAGTCATAGCAGGCCTGCCATGTAGGGAAGGGGAAACTGTATGTCTAAACAAATGTCATGCCATTTTGCAAGACATCAACAAGTGTTTCATTTTATCGAACTTTTTTTTTTCAAGAGTTTGAAGCTAGCAAGCCTGCTTAGGCTCTAAGACTGAGGCTGCATAAACTATTGATAAATTGATAAATGTTGGCACAGATAATGATGAGAGTAATATGGGCTATAGATGTTTCTTTCAAGGAAAAAATGAAGTTGCTTTCTGAGTTTCATCTTGATCTATAATGTCCATGCTCCAATAATGTTTCAGTGATGCCTTGGAGGTTCCTTTGCTAGGCAAGATTGAATCAATCAATCTTACTTTTCTCCTTTTGGACTGTTATGAAAAAGGCTTTGATGGCTCAATGGGGCATGCCAGAGAAGGCCTCTGTCAGGTGCAATGAGATCCAGAGAAAGATGCATTCATGTTTTGATCTTCTTTTAAGGGATTCACCATGAGTTATTTCTTGCTTGTGATCCCATAGCGAAAGAGTAGAAGAGAAATCAGCAAATGTGAAGATTATTCATTTTTTGGTTAATGAAAGATCCACCTTGGTCCATTCTGGCCTTCCTATTCCCTCGAAATAAGGGAGATACACCTCGATACTTGCCCTTTGCAATTTTGTCATGTTGCATGTTAAGCTTCAAACTTCTAAAAGTTATTGATTGAGACTTGAGAAGCTTCATGTAAATGACTTAGGAAGGTGGGGCATTGAGGGCCACAACCAACGTCTGATGACATATTTCTTATTGGTTTAATATTTCATTCATCCAATTCAAGTATGGCCTTATGGTATCAGTTGAAGTTTTATTATTAGTACCCTGATCAGGTTTAATTTGCCTTTGGTCATTTGCTCCAATATATTGCTGATCATTATTGCTACAATGCTGTTAGGAAAACTTCTAATTTTTATTTCTTAAATGAAAATAATTCAGATTTTTCACTATGCATGCTATAGATTATAATTCAATAGAATATTGTGGATTTATTTGGCTAATGTAGCCCAGGAACCAGAGGGTCAATCTGATTTACACTTACCGTGCATGTAAATGCCTCTTTGATGTGATTCTTCAAAAAATAATAGTCGCTTTGTCTGGCTGTTTAATACGGAATTTTATTCGGTAGTGCATTGATAAGTTTGGCTTTATTCTGTTATATAAATCTTATATGGTAGCTTCATTTGAAAGGCTTATCTGTTAACCATATTTCTGATTACAATAAATACCAGTCGGAGAGTGCACAAGGTGAAGCTGCTGCCAATGCAATGGCTGGTCGGGGCCGTGGTGGAGCAGCCTTCCGTGGTCGTGGTGGAAGAGGCATGCGAAGACGTTGATCTCCTAGTACTAAATCTGTACGACCATTTTAATTGGAACAATAGTTGTGTTTCTTGAGAGCTTCTATCAGATTTTGGTTTCCAAGTCCTCTTGGGTTTTAATTGGTGGGAGTTGAGGCACGGGTTAGACCTTGCTAGAAGAAAATGTTGTCTCAGCTCATCTATTGTTCAAATGCAGGACCAACGGGGGTCTTTCTTAGGTTAACACAGCTCTCCGGTTGTTTTGTTAAAAAGTCTGATTCTGTATTTTAGATTGCATCAGAAGGTAAAAGAGAAAACAGACTACTTGGTGTATTGATTTGTGATTCACCCTTGGAGACGTCTTGTTACTAGTTTGCTTAAATATGCACTTGATTGGAGTTATCGTATTTCTCAAATTCTGTTGTCTTGCTGGGAGAATTTCTTTTTGGTGCTTCCAGAGTTTGGAGTCTTGGTTTTAGGAGTTCTCGTTGTTTGTTGTCATCATCAATGACAGAATGGAATGACTCAGTCTGCTTGCATTATAAGCCATTTAATACTAAAGCAGAAGAAATCCTAAATTCCAGGGAGTTGTGGGCTTCTAGTATCCACATGCAGTTTAAATTTCATAAGGATGTGAATTCTTGTAAAAAGAGTTTTAGCCTTTTTTCCTGTCCTTTTTATTCCTACAGTGGTAATGCCTATACCAACTTGAGGAACGACCAAGGTTCTCAAGGCTCTCTATTTCTTTGTTTTTTGGGTGTTCTGTTGGTCCTTGAACCAGCAAATTTATTTGGGTGCTCATATGCATGGTTGCAAGGCTTGACCAAGTAAATGTTTGTGTTGCTTGTAGATTTCATATGTTTTTCGAACCGAAATCCAAAGATCTTATATTTATCAAACAGCGAGATATTTTAAGCTCGTTACAAATACAGGTGTCATTATGTAGAGGCATAAGCTCAATTATTAGAGAGAATAAAAGATGATGAGATCACATTTCTTGAGGTGGGAAATATATACATCTTGATAGCTCTGAACGGTGAGCTATGATATACATCAACAGCATCCAGTCAGGTGCATGCATAAAAATGCTTACAGAAAACACTGCTGCCATGAAGGATTCCATTGATGTGTGCAAAGAACAGTTGGAAAGCTGATCAAAGACCTGATTTGAATGGAAGGTTGTTGTGCCAGCTGAAATATGACTGTGCCAAGTAGAAGCAGAGCCTGACCATGTGAAGGTGGATAGATGTTGTTTCACTGAAGAAATAGTTGTCCCAGTTGAAGCCATGAGTGGTATATGGGATACAGGAAGCCAACCCATTCTATTTAACTTGGCGTAAAGCGAGGCTCCATAAAACAAAATACTACGGTTCGGCCATGTGAAGTGACGATACTCAGCAGGTTGGGTTAGCGCTGCATGTAAACCTTTGAACCCCATGGTCCTAGAAGGAGCATGAGGAAGCTGTAATGAGAAAGCATAAAAGTGAAAAAGTCCGCAGGTAAAATTTCTGGATTATGCCTGCAACTTCATTAACAAAGGCGACAATATATAAGAAGGATGAAAAACGAGGCTCTGTTGATGATTGTTAAAACACCATCAGTTCACAACAGTGAGGATGGTAATCTTGCACAATATCTGTTAGTGTAGAGTTCTGCATCAGCATATTGCAGTTCATCTGAAAATATAGAGATTAATTGAAGACCCTTCACATGTCCAAGGTCATATATGTGAGCATCTGAACCTGGGCAGCCATACAAGCGAATGATAAGAGATGAAAGTGCAACGATTAGAATACTGTGGTTCTGAATCATCTGAAATGAACCACTATAGCGCAAAATAACATACTGTTCTCCTGCGTAACAGAAATTGCCATAAGGAATCAAAAAGGAGGTGAGTAATAATAGCAACTAGAGTCCATGTCTTGGATAAGCAAGGGGATATGCATCAACGGTCAATATACATGCCAAATCCGGGGGTAGTTGAATAGCCTGAGAAAAGAAAAAATCTCCTGTCAATACATGGTTTGTAAGCCAGTCGGCTGCTTGGTTAGCCTTTCTATAGGTATAAAAATTTCACATTGGGAAGAGAATGTATCCACATGTTGATATCTTGAACCCAAGGAGAATGGGGCAGCTTATTATTTGCTTTACGATTTAGACAAGAGACAACAAGAGAAGAATCATCCTGCAACCAAATACCTTAGGGGTGAAAAGATGTGATAAGAGCATGCAAACGAAGCTAAGCAGTAATGAGTTCTGTCCATGGTACCAGGCAATGAGCTAAAAGTTTGCTATCTGCGTATAGAAGAGTTCTATAATGGTTTCAAATAATAAAACCTGTAGCTGCTTGTGCTTACGCACACTTTCATCGAAGTTGACTACCAACATCCCAAAGAGAAGGGGTACCCAAGAAATAAGATTAGGAATCAAGGATTGCTGAGTAACCAGCAAAGAGAAACCCCAGTTCTTGATTGGGTGCTAGCAGAAGTGAGATTATGGGAGTTGTTGGGATATACCGACCGACCCCGACGTCGATTCGCCAACGGACCCCGACGCCGACTCACTAACGGACCCCGACGCCGACTCACCAACAGATCCCGATGCCGACTCATCCTCGAGATGGATCGACCGATGACCGACTTTACCCGTCCGACGACACCGACAATGATTACCGACGACGTCCGGCCCGGGGTGTGCCAGCCGAACAGACCAACACTGCCTTCGACCACCCGAAAGGCCGAATCTGCGACGCCAACTCCCTGTCGGGTGGGGCAGCCGACGTCCGACTTCTACCGGCCCTTCCAAACGCCGACTGTGCTCCCGAGTCACCATTCGATATTCAAACCCCGATGTATAGTCGGCCAGTCCTTCCAAACGTCGAATGACAGGCATGGGCTGCAGTCCTTCCAAGGACATGCTGTACGACCGCCAGGAGACATTGTCCTGCCAGGGACCTGGGGCGCTGTCCTGTCAAGGACATGAATTAATTCTAAGGACCTGTCAGCCCATCTACGACTTGACAACCCCCGGCGAT
>KE505762.1:43580-55228 GCA_000441515.1 Elaeis oleifera
TTTTGCATCGAATTCCACATTTTGTTTTTAAAAGAAGCAGAAATAAATTACCAAACAAAGTCTATGTAGTTTTTTGTTTTTGGGGTAAAATTGGGTTCTTGCCTTTATTAGGGTTGGTACAATAGGGGATCATTAGGAAGAACAACTCTTGGTATGTAACTTAGCTGTCTATAGGCCTCACATAATGGAATCAAGGTGAAAAGTGCACTAAAATGGATATGTTTGACTAAGTTGGCTATGTTAGCTTGGGTCACAATAATCCTCAACCGAACTTTGATCAGAATTACAGACTTGTCTACTATTTTCTTCACAACATCTGGATTAATGAGAAACAGGTCAGGCCAGGTTTTTGTGACCTTTGATCCTGTAACGGATTTGCTTAACCCATTTGCAGCCTTAATTGCCAACTTCATGGATGAAGAGGTCTATGCTTGGTCTAAATTGTCAGACCAATGACCACGCATAAATATTGGCGGCCTTTGCTGGCCAGTAGATTACTAGCGAGCCGTGCGATTATCATTAGTTGAATCAAGCATCCTTTGCAGTCTCCAAAAGCTAGATCACTTAACAAAGAAATCTCCACAAACGTCCTAATATTTTGGATATAACGTAAGGCATGAACGGACAAGAAACTATGTGCATTACAAGTGGGATTTGTACCACGACCACTATACTTTCTGAAAGGAATCATCTAAGTGCGGCATAAGAACAAGTCTAGTGCCAAAAGATGAGACAGACCAGTCCAAGTGCCTAAAAATCTACCATTCGCCTGTTTTTTTAGTGTCTCAGCTCCTTGAGATTCCCACCCTCCTGCAGTGGGTATATCGTTGCACAGCCGAATGAGGGAAAGACTAACGGCAATACCATAACAAAAGATTCACTGCTGCCATCCTTTCTCATCAGCGAAAGAGAATTCTGATAGTTTGTTGGAAAGAAAAGAACTGGAGATGTCCTATGTGACAGCTGGTATTGTTTTTGTCTGCATCATAATAAATGAACTTATCCAAGGCCTCTCACTGACCTCTGCCTATTGGTGCCTATAGGTCAATGCCGAGGATGATGAAGGCCCAGAACGAAACGACACGCTTGGTGCCACATGGAGACTCCCAGAATAACGTCTTCAATTGGGAGACACTCAGAAGGCAGAATAAGAAATGGGGCTCTATGAAGTCAGTCTTGTACTGCGGGTTAAAGATTCCATAAGACTTTTTCATTTTTTTTCCTTTTGAACTGTGCGTTAGGTCGTAGACAGACCGACCTCCAGGTTTACAGAACTATCTCCAGGTGTAAGTCCCAGAGATGTCCTAGCCCAACAGCCACCATGCATGAGCGAGATAAATCCCTTCCCATACAAGACTATCACCAGAGGAGTAGAAGGCCACCAAGTGGCTGAGCACCTGCCTGAATGTGATGTCATGGTGTGGAAAATTCTATGGAGTACAAACAAAGTGGTTAGGAAAGTGAAATGAGTAGCTTCTGCACCTGACTTGCTTCCATCTGGCAGATGCTAATGTTTGATTGCTTTTCTAGACACTATGCTAACAGCTGCTGGCAGCTTTCGGCCATGAAACCAATTTACCTGCAAATAATGCATGAAGTTTCTGAAGAAATAATACGATCAAGCAATTGCATCCTCCTGATCTGTTCTCAACATGTCACTTAATTACCTTCAGCAGAAAGAGGCATATCATAGCCATAATTACTTGCACCAATCTAACCAGCAACACGTTCTTTAGCTTAGCACATGCAACTTACATGAACCAACCTATACGTGCACCGTTTATGATGTTTGTATGGAAGCATCATAGAATAAAGTAGCAGCATACCAAAGTCATAATTACTTGCACAAATCTAACCAGCAATATGTTCTTTAGCTTAGCACATGCAGCTGACATGAACCAAGCTACAAGTGCACCATTTATGATGTTTGTATGGAAGCATTATAGAATAAAAGTTGCAGCTTATTGAATTTTCTTCAGTGCCCTCTAAGATGTTTCAAGTTGCACCATGTCTTTAGAGAATATTTTTTTTCATCCTTCCAAGAGCTATTTCGAAACTCAAGCTGAGGCACAAACACAAATACTAAATACCAGGCCCTACAGATGAAGCGTCTTCAAGGTCCATAATTACAAAACATGCTAGAAGGAAATAATAGCAGATAGCCATTATGATTACATTGCACAAGATGGAGCTCCACCGATCAAATCAACAGCAGGTCATGTCTGAAATGAATGGAATGACAAAGTTGCATCTTGAGACCAAATAACAGCAAGGCGCATATGTACATTAAATGTTTGCATGAGAGATACACCACAATCATCTCCACAAAACTACAACATTTCACAAAAGGTTTGTAGATGAAACGCTTGCTCCCTGAGGCAATCAAGTAACATTCGTCTAGGGATCCATATCTATATAAAACTGCAATGGATGTAAAATGTATTCAGAAGACCACAGTCCCTCGTAGCTTGATTTGACCTCTTTTATGTTTCAGCACCATTTCGATCCAAGCAGATATAATATGATTTGTTAGCAGAAGATGTCAACCTTCGGCGGAGAAAAGAAGGGGAGAGGTGCGCTCATTTGAGTTCTGAGAGTGGTTGATTGGCATTAGAGCTGGGTCACGATATGCGGTAACCAGTTTGTCAAAGAACTCGGCCATTTTTGCTGGATCATTCTGATCTTCTCGGTCTTTCTTTATCAAAATCTATAAACAAAACAAACAACACAAAAGTCGATCAAATTTTCAGCAGAAAATCCATTTACCACAAAATGCTGCAAATGTATCCTGATATGGCATACAAACTCTAGCTTTATTCCTACACATCAGAATATCCAACCACCGAAACAGGACAACAGGTGTTGCCTCAATTTAACAAGTTCTCAAGAGCATCAGGGCAAGTTTAATGCATTCAGATATTTCGGAGAAAAATGTGAAAAGCTTATGTCTGTCACGATAAGATTAGAGCTGCAGTCCCATTGCGTAAGATGTTTTGCTGCAGAAAAATTAGGATCTGTTGTACTGAGATATCCAGATAAGCTAGCATATAGCTTGATGGATCTGTTGCATTGGCACATTACTTATTTAACTAAAGTAACACTGTAGACTAGCAGGAGAAAGAACTGTAGCATCCCCAGGTTTAATTTAACTAATTTAGAATACAATGTTCTGCACTCATTATTTTCTGCCAATTTAGGCTACTTCTATTGGGCTATGATTACACCATTTTATCTTTAAAACTAGTTTAATGGGTAATTGGGTTCTTCAACATCTTGAAAATTGGTGCCATTTCCATGGAAAGCCTATTGCAGTATAGACTGTTCAAACACACCCTAATGGAAGTAGGTGTTGTAGAGTGATACCTACCTTCAATCCCATCTTCCAACACCCTATGTAGCAAGTTTAAGCAATATCTAATTGGCTTTTCCAGGTGTATATGGTGTTAAAGAGATGTCATCAACCTAGTAAATATCTAAATTTACAAAGATAGAGAAGAAACTAAAACCAGTGTCTGCCAGTAAGTTGTTCGGTTTGATTTGAATAACAGCTTGTAAGTTGCAGGTGGACAATTAAAATTTTAGTGCAGGGAGAAAGAAGTTCATAGGGAACAATGGAAGTACAAATGATGAAAATTAATAAAAAGAACAGAAAATTTTCATTAATAAAACATTATTGTTTGGATATGCATGAGTCACTCATCTGAAATAGGCCATAGTGACATGCATTACTTGGACCATTGGCTAAATCTTACAGCTTTCTTGACCCAGATCCAAAAAAACTGAGGCACTATCTTTGGACCATTGGCAAACCCCTATTTTGAACCCGTGGCAGTTATGGGTCTATTTTGGGCCATCTGGCAGCCCTCAAGTAGCCTCTCCACTGCCTTCCGTTCCCTTCTTTCTCTCTCTCTCTCCTCTCATCTCGCTGAGGACTGAGAGGCTATTTTGAACCCGCGGCTTTTTCCTTCCTTCCTCCTCTCTCCTTTCTCTCTTCCTTCTTCGCTCCGTCTTCGTCGGTGTTCCAAATCGGATGCCTGAATTGCATCGGTTAGCCATCAGTGCAGTTCGGCACGTCCCGAGCTGCCTGATTCAAGGCAGTTTGGCAAATCCTGTTTGGAGGCCTCCACGGCCTTTCGATGGCGACCCCCAGCCTCCCCACCCTCTCTCTCTTTCCTCTCTCCAATTTCCTTCTTCCTTGCTTCTCTGATCATTCAAGGGCCTCCATGACCCTTCGACGGCCACCACCAACCTCCCTACCCACTCCCTTTCCTTCCCTCCCTCTCCTTCCCTTCTCTTTCACTCTCTCTGGTTCTCCCTTTCTCCCGCTCTCTTTGTTGTGTTGGTTTGGACCCAGCATGAAACGACATAAAGGCATACCGTACCATGCCACTAACTGATCGATATGGGCCTTGGAACTGGCACAGCAAATCTTGGGACTCATTACTGCCAATATGGACATCAAGTCAATCAGATTCCAAAGAGAAGACATATGATTGACCCAATATACCAGCTAGTATAAAAGACTAACCTGAAGTGTTCAGACGCAGAGAGCCAAGGGTTGGTGCTGGAAGCTCCAAAGCCTATGTTGTGTTCCAGGGCTCAAAGTTTGTTCCAGACTGCTGCCTAACATCTCTGACCTAGAAATTGAGTTTGACAGAAACCATGTTTGTCGTTTGAACTGAATGTAGCTACATAGGCATTTGAACTTTCAGATTGCACAAGTCACACATTTGAAAAGGGACTTCTGCAGTGGTTATGGCAATTCCATAAGAAGCATGATTCTAATACCAACACTATTATGACATTGCCAAAGTTTGATGGTGTTATGCAAGATCAAATGTTGCTATGGAACCAATTCTGCTTAAGGAGAACAGTTGCATGGTTTTGAGATGCCTTAAAAAGTGATAACTAGGACTTAAATGCCCATGAGGTCCTAAAAATGTCTCCTACCCTAGAGCAACATTTTAAATCTTCGAAGGGGAGGAGGGTGGGAAGATGGGTGCAGGTGTACTTTGGCCATCTTGTTTGTTCCTGTAAGAAATGGAAACTAGGACTAGGGGGGTCTCCAAAACCCATTGACAAGGGAAGAAGAACAAAGAGGAAAGGAAGGAAGGAAATAGAAAAAAGGAAAAGAAAGAAAGGATGGAAAGGAGGAGAACACAAAAGGAAAAAGAAAGAATGGGAAGAAGAAAAAGGAAAGAAAGGAAGGGAGAGGAAAACCAAAGGAAGGAAATAAGCAGGGAAAGAAAGAAAGAAGAAGAAAAGGAAGAAAGGAAGGGAGAACAAAAGAGAAAGGAAAGAAAAGTTAAAAAATAATCAAACAAAGAAAGAAAGAAAGAAGGGAAAGAAGAAGGGGAGAGAGAACCTGGGACGGCCACTAGGATAGGGTGGGAGAGCGGGGCATCCCATTCCATGGAGAAACTAGAACACCTTTGTCCCATCATATTTAAAATCTTGTCTTAGAAAACGACAAAGTAGCTCCTACAAGCAAGTAAATTGCAAATTTAAAACGTAATACTAACAATAAGGATTTGAAAATGTTGAGGTCTAGCAGCAAGTTGGCACTATGAAAGCCTTCACCCAAGCCTAGAATTCAACAAGGACTTTCAAGGTTGTTCATTGGCTCCATGGAATCCACCAACTTCTAAGGTCCCCAAAAATCCATCAACAGTTGTGAATCCCTCCACAAGAAAACACACATGCACTTAGACAAGCATCACCCAATTCCTTAAGGAAGAATGGAATACAATGAGGTATTTATAAGTTTTAGGACCCCTTGCATAGTTGCCCTTAGAACCTGCCTAAATACAAAATTTACAAAGGAAGCAGACTAAATTTGAGAAATCTATAAGCAGATATGGACATAGATCATCCATCAAGATGCCCAAAATTTCAGCATCAGATACGATTGGATACCTTCAGGTTGGATTGGGTCTAATCATGCTGGCAGATTCAGCTGCTCCTCAATTTGAACTTGCTTACCAACATACTGCTGAAAACAGGATCAGACACTAGCATAGTTGGGTTCAAAACATCCCAACTTGGTTGCCCAAATGTTGGATCCCTGGACCAGACCACTGGGCCCATGGTAGTTGTGGTGATAACTGGACCACTGCAGGCTTTTGGGTGCAATTAACAACCTCATTTAGTCGTCAACCGCTGCCTTTCTCAGGTCACAAATCACAATCTCACCAAGATATATGAATCTGATCTAGAGCTGGCTAAGTCATCCAATTTCATGCCATCTTTCCTAGCACGGATACATGATTTTTTACCACTGGCTATACATTGATGCATCATGAAGTACATCCTTGAACATTCAAGGAAAAAAATATAGTTATAACTTAAGACTTCCATATGATTGTTTTACCAAAAAGCTCTAGAAGGCAGTGTCAAGCATGACTTTATAAAATTCGAAGCATTCAAATCTTCAACATTCAGACATTTTTTATCTGACATCATACATGCCTTTTTCACTTAAATTTGATCTTGTGGAAGAACTATGAAAGAAGCAGCTCACAAATAGAAATTCATGTCTCTCTTGCAATGTAACTCAACCAAGAACTAGAACCAATGCTAAAATTTGTTGAGTTGCAAAGAATTGGTGAGGTTAAACATTTAAAGCAAGGGAAGCAAACGATGAAATCCTAATTCTTATAATGAACCTCATCTTATTAATATTTGTGTAGAAATCCTCAAATCACATGTCAGTGTTGTAATGTTGTAGAGCTTTAATACTAATTGAATCACAGATTTATCTTTTCAATAATTTAGCTCTAATAGACACTGAACAAACCATGATTAATAAACACAGTCCACCAAGGCTTGCCGGTGTGTGTTTTGATGAAGGATTCTGATTGCCGAGGACTCTACCTTCAGGAAGTCCATAAAAGTTAATTAAATCAATGGGCAATCCATTACTAAATGCGGATGACCTCATTTCTTATAATAGGCTATAATGACTTAGACCTAACAAACAATTTCCAATGTTGACAATTTAGCCTCTCAAGACTAAAACTTGCAGAGATTCTGTTTTAACATGGTGGTTTATAAAGTCTAACTCAGATGAGTGCAATTCCCCAGTGTACCGGCAGGATACCGGTCCAGTTCCGACATACAAAGCAGTATAGCGGCCATCTCGAAGGGAGGGAGAAGAAAGAGAGAAAGAGAAGGGGAGAGAGGAGAGGGAGAGTAAGAGAGGGCCTTCGACGGCCGCCAAAGGCCATCCACGCTCTTGCTGAGCTCGATAAGAGTGGAAGGAGGGAAGAAGAAAGAGGGAGAGATGCTTGCCACGTCACTTGAGGCCCTTGGAGGCCTCTGGACGGACCGCGACACAGCCGCAACCCATCCGATGGCTGGCGAGCCAGCACCGAGGGGGGCTGAGGGCGGCCAAGGTTGGAGGAGGGCCTCCACCCTCCTCCAGTTCGAAATAGAGGTTCGCCTCTGTTTTTTTTTTTTGCTTTTATCGGATGAAGTGGCAATGTAGTTGCCGACTTCACCATACTTTTTTTATAATTTCGGATAAGTTGGAAAACCTGCAGCTCAAAATAGGGATTTGCCTCGACGTTGGCTCATCGACCATCGAAGAGGTCATCGTGGCATCACTATCCGTCTAGAGGCTTCCAAGGGCTTTTGGTGATCCGATAAGCATCTCCTTCTCTCTCTTCTTCCCTCCCTCCATCTTTATTGGGCTCGACAAGAGCTTGGATGGCCTCCAACGACTGCCGAAGGCCCTCTTTTCCTCTCTTCTCCCTCTTTCCTTCTCTACCCTGTCGGTTCGGCCCAGCACGGATCCGTACCAAACCATACCGCCAGCCGACCAGCACGAGATCCAGTTCCGGTTCGACGATCCTTACAATTCCCTATACCAAACCTAACTTCTCCATTATCTAGACCACTTCCTATTCAAGGAGAATTTTAAAAGATTGCTCCTTGGGTTTCTTGTAAGCAAACTGTAGGACCATGAGATAGGTTACCTATCTTCCAAATTGAACCAGCTCAAAAACTGGACAACCCACCCAATACACCTAAGTACAGACTATTTGGGACAGATCTGGGCCTAGTTTTTAAGCCCCAAAAACTAGGCTGGGCCTGAAATTGGCCAGGCTTAGGTTTACATCGATCCAACCCGAGCCTGATATCTATATAATACATATAATATAACATATATAAAACATACATTATATAATATAATATATGTTTTTATTTCTTTCCTTGTCTCATGCCGGTCTCTCTTCCTCCCACCTACTCTTCCTCCCCCATTCCTACTCCACCTCACCCGTCTAGTCGCCCCCCATCCAGTCGCCCCAACTGCCGCCGTGCCACCTCCCCCTCCTCCACCCCACCCATCCAACCACCCCCTATCCCACCTCCCCTCCCCTCCTCCAGCCCACCAATTCTCCCTTCCTTGAGTACCCTTTTTTGAAAAATATATTTTGGGCTAAGCCTGCAGCCCAAATTGAAAGCAAGAAGCCCAATAAGTAGCAGGCTTGGGCCTAAAATGTAAGAGCCAAGCTGGATCCGTGCCTGAAAAATTAAGGGGTACCTTAGTCCAAGCCTGGCCTGATTCGAACCAGCCTAGCTCACCGGTTAAGCAGGTCAATTCCAGATGGCCAGATTTCATGCGAAGCCCTTCTTCTAAATGCAGTCGCTTTACCTAAGAATCTAGAAGCAATAGTTAGAGGCTTGTCGTCAGGTTGAAAAATCAGTTCTACTAGCACATTATTAAATTGTGATCGAACATTAGTCAATGTACAAACTTAGTTCTTTATAAATGGGTAAGGCTAGTTAATGAACATTATATATGGACCGAGAAACCCAAACAACCCTGTTCCCAGCAGTGCTAAAGCACGTAGGGTCATTTTGACTCAATTAATCCAAGTTGGGTAGCCTCCTTAAAGAAACCCCACTTATATCTGATGCACAACAACCTCATGTCAATCTTTTGTGCTATGATTTAGCAAAAACACCTTTAAAATGGACCTATCTCCCTGTCTGAAATCTGAATTAGTGTGATTTAGTATGCATTGGAAAACCTCCCAAAGGCTACCACCTGATGCTACTACTGGTATTAACTTAACAGAGGTGATTAGTTAAGGTAGCAAACCCTTCTATTGTTGGGTTAATTTTCCAGCTTACGGAACTTTTTTATTTTGTGCAATACATGGTGAAGTTTCTCAGAAACAAGTCATAGGAATTGCTTAATCTAGTTGTGTTACCTCTAATGCTCAAGCAGTACTTTGAACAATTGTGGATTTTGTGATCTTGTCCCAAGCAAGATAGTCATCAATAATAAATAGCAAAATGGACTTTAATTACCAGTACCAGTAGGAAGCTGGGTTAGTATGGTAGCCAACACTTGGTATGCTTACTGCAACTGTCTTTTTTCCCTGGAAGACAATGTTTTCTTAGAAGGGTTCCTTTAGATCTGTATTAGTGATGGTTTTTGTAGGGTCCAGTGGAAAAGGAAAAAACATGCTGGGGTCTCCCCAGTGTCTTAACACATAAAAGGAGGAGGAGAAGAAGAAACAATATGTATTCTCTATTGTCCTCTTCCCTAAATTATGTTAACCTGGACACTTATAAACGGTTATGTTTTTGTGCCAACAATACTTCAAGCAAGATAAAAATCTGCTTCCCAAAGTTATGTTAACCTTGCCTTGACATTTTAACTGGAACTTTTTTGTGCCAACAACACTTCAAGAAAGCTAAAATTCTGAATATGTACAATTAAATTGTTCTTTATTGTCTGTCTGTTTGAATTTGAGGGAAGAGGAGCCCATTTTCCATTTGACTCAGATGCCTCCTGGCACTACATCCAGATAATCAAATACCATGCACAGCTTGATCTTCTCAGGAAGACTATCATAACAAGACAATAAACATACATTTCTTAACCTTAAAGCTCTTTACGTCAAGCAAGTGGAAGGTTTGGTCCGTAGACTACCACATGGTCAAACCTAACTGATCTCTGTAGATAGACTAACTGAAGAGTTTGAAGATCAGCTCAATATCAGGATGTTCTTTATAAATTTGCTTCCATCAACCATGGTACTGACATAGTTCCCATTTTCCAGCTTTATTGGGCATAATGTCAAGGAATAATGCCCATAAATTGCTGGTACATGTGACTCACATTACACCACTCTAGTGGCTCAACCTTCTCAAAGTTTATCTCTGACGCTTTAAAGACAATCTTCAAGGCACACCCGGAGATGTAATGATTTGTTCAGATGCACCACATTAGCTAGCGAATGACAATCTCCTAAGCTTTCTTGGACAAAAAATCCAAGATGATTTAGAATCAAGGATGTAAAACCCAAGTTCACCAATCCCAAACCAGCTGTACCATAATATATTGGCCAATTACCAGTACAAGGAACCCCAAAGCAGCCTTGAATTTAGCAAACATGGCCCGTACTGCCGCACTTATGCTATATCAAGGCATATCAACCTTGTAGCTCCACCATATCACATGCCATACCTTACCAGCCCGTGAACAACAGAGTACCATAGCTTGATATTTAAATATTTGCTTTAAATCAACAAATTTGATAGTCAAATCAATCATCTGCTACCTCTACAGATCATTCAATTTCCTTGAACATTTTTATTCTCTATCCATAAATAAGACAGTATCACAGAAAGGGAATGCCGTTTCAAATTAACCGTCACCATTTAGTGGTGCCAAGGTACAATCTGGTATTAGTCCTTTATAAACATAGTTCTGACAAATTGAACTCCGAAAACATTTTCCCAAATCTAGATGTTGAAAAGATATATATACATCTTGCTGTTCTCCATCTCTCTAATAAATGCATAGCACCAGCAAAACAACAAATTAATTAATTGTCCCAAGTCATGCATGAGTGCGGAATATTATCGGCATTTTTTAAAGCTAATGCTTCTATAATGCTAGAGTTTCATCCTCTTTCATTGTAAATGGAAAGATTTGATCCTGCTATTCCTATCATTGTTTTGGACCAACTTAACATTAGAGAAACCAATGTTGCATGGATTCTCTATGATCCTTACCAAGGTTCGACATCTCGGTAGCAGACCTTATACTAGTACCGTCCTATTACAGTGTCCGTATATGGTACGTTACAAGACGGCGACGCATACCGAGTATCTATACGATTTAAGACAGTGAGGTATATCGAGTGTCGGTATGGTACGAGACTGCATATCAGTTCAGCACCAGTATGGCAAACCTTGCTCTTTACAAATAAAATGAATCTCAATGGTTATTCAAATAAAGCAAAAAAATCAATATATTCAGTTGTTCATAGATGTAAAGATTCTTGTTTATTTACAACACTGTTTGCCGAACCGTCCCAAACTGAATGGTTCAGGCCGTGCCAAACCGTACTGATGGGATACCGATCCAATTGTTGCATGAAAAACGGCATAGCAGCCATGTCAGAGGGAGGAAGAAGAAGAGAGGAAGAGAGAGAGGGGAGAGAAGAAGAGGAAAGGAAGAAAGGGCCTTCGGTGGCCGTCGAAGGCCGTCGGAGCTCTTTCGAGCTCAATAAGGACGGAGGGAGACAAGAGAGAGGAAAGACCTTACCGGATCATCAGAGGCTCTCGGAAGCATCCAGACGGGTGGCAACGCTACCGCAAATCCTCCAATGGCCGGCGAGCCAGCG
>KE505762.1:62310-77507 GCA_000441515.1 Elaeis oleifera
ATTCGGCCTCCACAATAACTCTGAGAGCTCATCTCTCGTCCCCATGCCCTGGGGCAAATGCCTGCTGCTCATGGATGGACAAACATGAGAGTTGAACCAGGCCGCTCGATCCCATCTCCGTCATGGGCTGTGTTCACTCTGACCTAAGATTTGCTCAGAGTAGCTTCTTGTGGTAACAAGAACTTCACCTTGCGACGTCACCTGTTATCCTTCCGAGTCTCCCGTCTCGTGTCCGATCCATCTGCTTCTGAAGCTCCATCTCGCACTAGGCTTTCTGCCAAGAGGTAGTGTCCTCCATACTGCTTCCCTTTATCACGATCCTATTGCCGTGCATGACCTTCAGGATTCCTTCATCAGTTCTCCACCTGTAACTGCTTGAATCTAGTTTGTTGAGGAAAATTAGATTTTTTAAACTAAGTATGTATCGGACCTCACTCAACTTTCTTACTGCTCCATCATATGTCTCCATGCTGACCGTCCCGATGCTTTTGATCACACAGCTGGATCCATCCGATAAGTAAACAGCGCTCTCACTATTCTTCAGGAACTCAAACAGCCCCTCTTTGCAATAAACATGATGGGAACAAGCAGAATCTAAGATCCACTGCTAAGAAAGAGTAGATACCTCCTCTGAGACCATAAGCACATCAACGATCTCAATGTTGCTACTAGCCACCGCCATAATAGCCATCGTCCGATCTTTGAGTTGAGGACAATCTTTGACTCGATGTCCCAACTTATCACATCGGTAGCATCTAATTTTGTTGTAGTCCCTCATCCTCGACTTGGACCGCCCACGTCGCGATCCTCTGTCGCTTCATCTTCCACCATCACGTCTTCCAGTCACCGCCAAAGCTGAGTCACCACCTAAACTCGAAGCACGATTCTTCCGCCTGAGAATTTTGTTTTGAAAAGTACAGAAGTCACCTCTTCCATCTTGATGGTGCTCTTTTCTACTAGAAGAGCAATCATTAAGGACTCAAAAGAGGAAGTGATGATAGCAAGACCAACGCCCTGACCTTCTCCTTAACTTCTCACCAACGCTGAGGAGATCGGTAAGGATCTTCTGAAAATTGCTTAGATGCTTCTGCACGCTCTATCCCTCGATCATCCACAGCTGGTAGAACTGCCTCCAAAGAAAGAGAGTGTTGGTGAGAAACTTTTACATGTACAACTCTTCGAGCTTTGACCACAGTATCGTCGGAAAAATCTCGCCAAGCAAATGGATCACCACATTATCTGCCAAGTACAAGCAGATCGTGCTCATCGCCTGCATTTGAAGTCGCTTCCAAACTATCACCTTCATAGTAGTCGGCATCTTCTTGCACAAGAGAGCGTCGGTCAACTCCTGTTGGATGAGCACGTCCTTCACCCTCGACTGTCAGAGGGAGAAATTGCTCTTTCCATCAAATTGGCTAATCTCCACCTTGATTGAACTTATCTTCTCCATCTTTTTCAATCTCAATCAGCACCGTCACGATCTGGAAAACCTCGTGCGCTGGTACCGTCTAAGCTCTGATACCAGTTGTTGAGGGGTCTGGTCAGGACACCACCACCACAGGATATTTTTGATATCACTCGTGTTGCACTTGATCATGTATAGATACCACAAAAGAAAAAAAATACAAGATAAGAAAAAACAATCAAGTACGTAGATCAGCTCAAGGCTTACCTCCACGGAGCATACAAAGCTTCACTATGAGAAAAGAATAAATACAAGAGGAGATCCTCACACTCTCAACCCTTATACATAATCTCTCTCAACTAGAAGCTACCCTTACAAAGCTCTCATTAAAACCAAGGAAGATCTCTCTGCCTTACAAATCTCTTACTGCCGACTGCCACAAATAACCTCTGGGTCAGCGCTTATTTATAGCCCAAAAATCCTCATCCACAATGCGTCAAAAAGTCCTCACTGGAGTTCTGTTGGGATTGTGTATCTGAAAGCGAGTATAACACCTCTTTGATCGCGTCAAATAGCCTCTCCAACCGCTAGATCAAGACCGCAAGCCACTCTGGCCGCACGATTGCGCAAAACAAGCCGTAGACCCCGTAATTTGCCCATAAACTATCCTCGATCCACCGTAACACTGTGAGCCGAGAGAAACGGATGAGAAACCGCTCGTCGGTCCATGTGGACCGTGTGAAACGGGGCGAGAACGCCCGTCGATCCATGGTGAGGCGTGGACCGCGTGGAGCGGCCTCCCGCGTGCTTGCCCGTGCGCTCACCCGCACTGGGCCGCACCGTGCAGTGCGGTCGGCCTGCGTGTGCTGGGCCGCGGACCTGTTGCCAGCCAGCGCCGGCCGTGGGCCCTCCAACTGCTCCCGATCTGCTTCTTCGCGTGTATCTCCTCCCTCTGGACTCCATTTGGACTGTTCTTGGGCTCGTTGAATTCCATTCGTTGTCCTGGACCTCATTCTAGGCTTATTGTGGATCGAATCTCGAAGTATTTCCTCAACAAGCACTTCACTGAGTTGCTACATCTAAGCTTGCCAGCCCCTGGTATTTCCTGTATAATTTCTCAAAAATTCTTTTAGCACTTGAGTAGAGTTTGACTAGCAGATCTTCTTTTTAGTAATATTGTTCTTGGGCTCGAATTTTGGGTTTGTTTTAAGTTGCATAATACAACCAAGAACTAGATTTCTTGCAACCATATTCGATTGTAAGATAAAAATTTGAATACTATAGTATTAAAATATAACATGTCTTCAATAGAATCTGGGTCTATCAGCATTTTGTAATACAGAATCAATAAGATCCTTGTGAACATTATACGAAACCGATTATAACCAGTAAATTGTGATACCATGAGAGAGCCACCTACATCCCCACTTCAATATTTTGCCGCATCTCTGAGTATGGAAGGTGAACTCAACATATGCATTAGTAAAATAAATGTTGCCAAGTTGGAACTTCCAAGTAAGTATATCTTATTGGATGTTACATTTCTTTTTGTTTAAAGTTAATTATATATTTTTTTGAAGTTTCTGCTTACGTTTTAAATATTTCAAATCTGTTTTTTGGGCCATCTTGACCTATTGGAACCTGCCTAGCATCTAGGTTTTAGGTGGATCCCTGCCTGTGCCACTATTCCTCCAATCTTTTCGAATCTGCAATAAGTAAATATGCATATACATGCACCTCTCTTTGTAATCAATTGCACAAACACCAGAACATGCAATTATACATAACTAAGGGCGGCCTACTGCATACATCCGAAAAGAATATGCATCCCAAAGACAACTAAGGGCAACCTAGTGCACTAGGCTCTCACCACTGCGAGGTCCGGGAAGGTAATATGTAAGTAGCCTTTAACATGCATGCACAGGCTGTTTTTGTGTTTCAAACCCATGACCTTCACATCATGATGGAGCAACACCAAAGCTCGCCCTCATTCCCAAAAACACAACTATAGTGTAGAATAATAAATACTTCTCAATCAGAAAATAAATGAGACATACAAACTTGCCTGTGCTGGCACGACGACAGCTAGCCTTGAAGGAATATTCTTCGGATCAAGTATCATCTGGAGTTGACTTGTAACTGAACCAGTAAGCACATTTGCAAAGAAAGGATCCATATGGTAAACAAAGCATTTTATAACATGCACTTCTCTCAATCTCACTTTGGGCAATGTATCCTTGCATGGTGGAGAAAAGCTTCATGATGGAAGGCACATAAGATGAAAGAAATGAAGAATAAGACTGGGAAGATATCCAGTAATTACTTGACTTACGACAGTTCTGCAAATGCAAGTAATTCATATGGATTACTAATTTGATGCGGCAAAAACAAAGAAACAGCACATAAACTAGACTAGGTGAACCAAGAGAACCTTGTAAGGGAGAAAAATAACAGAATCATTTTGAGAACATAATTGCTTGCCACTACTTACACTGTCAGTATTTCTTCAGGAAGGAACCATATCTCTAACTGATCCAAATATGTCAATCCTTGAACAAATGCAACGATAATGAGGAAGACAACAATAAGGAGAACAGATGCTACCAGGACCACCACCTTAGATATCCATCTCTGCATGAATGATGTAGAGAAGAAAGGCCAGTATACATCATGAGGTTCAGGAGCTTCCTCTGTTACCCATTCTGTAGGTTTGATTGATTGTCGGATGTGGACAGCTGTTGCAGCACCATACCGAGATTTGAAGCATACAAAAGCAGCAGGAACTTCCTGAAGTATTGACAACAAAAGATCTTAGGATGATGCTATGCATTAAGCACAATTTGAAAACACCTCATGAGCAAGCAACAACTGAATTAGGAGGAAAAGAGCAAAGCAATGGCAAATGAAAATTAGGAGGTCACAAAAAAAAAAAAGGCCTCAGGAAAGGCCTCTGCTAGCAGGTAACGAGAACTGGTAGAAACAATCCAACACTATGCAAATTCATAAGCATACAGTGCATGCCAGATGTATTAGGAGGAATGAACAAAATGCTATATCAAGATTCGGACTAACTGACTAAACATAAAGTACAAATGCTTGTTTGATAGTAGATTCAAACTACAAATAACTATCCAAATCCAATGACTTGAATGTGAAGACCGATGACTTTTCAGTTAGAATTTTCTATGTCAGCCATCGAAGCAGCCCCAAGGCTTGAGAACTCAGTTTTCATATCACTTTTCCTTAGGATGGCTGATTTTGTTTTAGTAGCTTTGACAGTTTCACTTTGAATAAACCAAAAAGTGTAAAAAAAAATCAAAATATGAAAATAAATATTGTATTGGTTACAAAGTAACAATTCAGAAAAATATATTTGACTTCACTTTTAATATATTGTATTGTTTGGGATGTGTGGGTGTTACAATCATTGTTGCAGGATGAGACTATCAATAAATTAAATTAAAAAGAGTAAAGCATAACTGCATATCATTTTAAGTGCAATGTAGCATTCAAATTTTTTATGAACATAATAATATAAACAAACAAGAAAAATTAATAAAATTAGTAAATATAGTAGGGCATCCTCTTAGAATTTTAAAGTTCCAAAGGCATATCCACCAGATTAAAACCAAGGGATGACTGATTTCCATAATCTATTGAAGACGAAACAAACCTAGAATTCAAGGTCCACTTTCGGTATCGGGTACCGTATCGGTACCTCACCGATCCAGCACAATACAGTTGGTATGCTACAGTATGCATTCTGCGCCGAAATAGCTTAAAAATCATTTTCTCAATTTTTATCTCGATACACCTTGGTGCAGGTCAGTACGCTTCAGTATGGGTCGGTATGCACCTCGATACAAGTAGTATGAGGCTTGTCTTGACTTGAAGTGGGGTTTCATACCGGTTTTCTCTTGGTATGGTATGGCACGCCCCATATCGGGCTATATAAGGTGGTATGGCAGACCATGCTAAAATGTCTTGGATTTTGGACCCCATCAAGAAGATTCTAGTCAAATCTCACAAATCAAGCTTTCTTGGATGCATTTTTTCTGGCCCAGTTACTGCAAAATCCTTGCTCCTTTCCCACATAAGTCTCACAAAGTTTGGGAAAAATCTCTTATGACTTTTTCAAAATTAAATATACAACCAGAAACCCAACAAAAACAAAAGATGCCTATTGATACATGTAACATGGCCCTACAGGTCAGGTTCTACTAAAATATTGAACTGTACAGGAACTACATAATTAATGCAATATCAATATTGATACCAGAGCTCTCTATATCAACATACCAATATATGGTATTCGTTTGGTGCCGACTCCAACAATGTACCATGTGTCACTACAAGGGCATAAAGAACCATGCAATACCATACTAGAAATGTACCAATAGGAGACCGACATTGAGGCTTAAAACATAGCTATGAAATAATCCAGATCCAGATCAATTGCTAGTAAAAGCAAAAAGCTTAGGTGTTGGTTTTCCACACAAATTCTTAAGAAGATTGGTAGATTATGTCAACTAAAAACTTCACTTTTTTCCACAGAAAAAAGGTAGGCAGCAAATATCTGGTCAAACTTACTAGATATCACTGTCTTTGCAAATGAAGATGCAAGATGCAAAATGCAACAAATAACAGTCCTACATGATAGAAGTTGAAGGTCAAGTAGCCACTAGTGAAAAAACACATTTCTCTCAAGAGAAAAACATAGGGAAAAGTTGTAGCTTAACAAAGCCCAAACATCTTTGAAGATAAACCTTTCAAATGGATGGTTAGCAAATAGATTGGAAATTGGATCCTAACAACAACCTAGAATCATTTTAATATTAATATCTATCTAGAACTAGCTACATTCTACAATGATCGTCATATAAAAGAACATGTACAAGTGGAGCCTTAAGAACTTTGGATTTAATCTAACACATTTAAAGAAGACAATAAATATACAGATAATTCTTTCATTTTTTTTCAAGTTGCCTTTAAATTACTTTAAAAAGAAAGAACAAATTTGGTTTTTGATCATGAAAGGATAAATAAACATAGTCTTCAGACATTTTCCTCATGTCATTTCAAGGTTGAGGCCTTGTCCATCTAGAAAATTTGGTGAAGCAATACATCACATGACATGTGCTTGCTAAAAGTTTGTATTGGAATAGACAAGCTTAGTTTTTAGAATATCAAGAAGTGGATAAAAGGAGCCATAATACCAATGCTCAATTTCTTGCATATAAGCAATACAAAAGACAATCAACCCTGTATTAGGTCACAAACCTAACATACTCCAGAATTGGCTAATGACAAATGATAGGGCTGCCTAGGCAGTTTTTAAGTGAAAATATTTCCTTTAAATTAAATTGCTTTAGAAAACCCGCAGTGAGAATACCAGAAATCTCAACTTTATGTTTGATGGTGGCTTCACCTCTAATGTTCATAATGAAGATTGTGCTTTCTTTTGTTTCAGTTAAAGATTTTAAACTTCTTCTTTTTTAAAAAAAAACAAAGGAAATGTATAACTTGGACTTGATCCCAGAATTTCATGCAAAACTCAATGCTGGAAACTCCATCTAAGTTTTGACCAGTCCTAACAAATTTCGGTTTTGATGATTTCTGCAACTTCAGTGGTTCCAACTCTAGTTTCTGCAACTCTGATTGAAAATTATAAGGAAATCCAAAATCCATCAACTAAACATAGGCAAAATATTGAAATAAGAAAATAAGTCAAAAAATTAATCAGACATTATCTAAAAGTAATAAAATGTTTGCTTAGATACTTTGGATGTATTGCTTCGATAGTTTTGCACTTAAACAGTTTTTTGAACAAAAATAAAGTGTTCAAATATCATGTTTAGTGTGCTTTTGTAGATAATCATTTTACTGTTTGATGGCAATCCGGCATACAAAACAAGTATGTCAACAAGATTTGAGCTCCAAGATAGCTACAATTATACTGAAAAATTTACTGTTCTTCTAGATCTCTGGGGGAATATAGTGTTGCAATGGTTCTTGTCTTCTCAAAAACCACAACATCTAGGTTTAATCTAGTGGAACTGCCTTTCGAAATTTAAATGTCTGAGAAAATAGCAAAAAATGCGTAAACAGTCATATAAGAAGAAATTTAGTTCCACTGGTTAGTTCTGGTCAAAATCTAAAACTGGATCCATTTTCAGGTTGGTTCTCGATGAAATGTTCACCAATAAACTAAATAGAGGACCAGATTTCCACAATGATAAGACATTTCAAGAAATATCAAAGCTCTATCTCATATTAAGGTATACAAAATATGCAGTGTGTTTGCAATAGGAACCCCAATCAATCACTATGTGATTAACATCAATGTTAAAAATTTTATAAAGCACACAGAACCTTGAATTTTCTGTATAGGCCTTCTTATGAGGCATTTTACAATGAATGAGAAATGATGGTGGCAGGTAGATTAGTACAAGAATGTTTTTGCCAAAAACCCAAAGTGCATAGCTGCAACTTCTGCAGGAGTATAGCTCGGTGCTATTTACACAAAATAATTAAAAAGGACATTAATGCCTATAGTACGAAAGAATTAGGTATTGTAAAATGCAGATGCACTTCCAGAATAATATGCCACCCTAATACCATTAAGACCAGATAATTTAATAAGATCCTCTTTATTATATAAATGAAATTACTGGTCAAAAGAAGAGGTCCTGTGAACATAACATGAACATTCTACCAATGAAATTGCTGAGTTGGACATGCGGCTAAGTTTTTGAGATCACAGTAGCACTGATAAAGGGCAGTAAGCAAAAGACATCTAAAGATAGTTTGGATCTATTTACAGTAGGCTCCAAGGGGGCCAATAAGGAGCATCATCAGGTCTAGGTTGATAGGTCAAAGAAAGGATGATGAAGTGCATGTTTGTTGACAAAGTGACTATGATTTTTCTCATTTCTACTTGTTACTCCATTTGCTTACAGTCCTTCAGAAAAATCTCTAATCAGGATAAAAAGGATAGATTAGTTTCTTAATTATCTATTTCGCTCACAGAAGTACAATAATTTCACCAGGAAAAGATATTCATAACTTGCTTGCACAATAATTGCATTTCTTTGAAAAAAAAGCAATTTGATAAATAGAATGGAGAGCACCACATAGCCACGAAATGCCATTTGATGATATTAGTAAAGACAGTATTTACAAACTACCATGTCTGGCCTAACACTAAAAAGAGGCTCAATATAGCAGTGAGTGATAAGTGGTACAATCTATATTGATTGCCCTTCTTGTTGAGCTTAATTCAAAAAAGATGAAAGAACAAGTAATAATACATTGACAAATCAGCCAGTGATTGAAATTTCAGCATCAGAAGACACAATATTATTACATAACCCAAATATCAAGTGAATCAATAAATCTAATTGATTGGGTTTAACTTAGTTTTGTAAAGTAAAACATATCACACTTGACACTGCATAAATTCCTTTATTGTTAATTTAATAGCCATTACCTTGAAAACAAACATTAGGATAACAAAAACTAACCAATAGGGGACAAGGTAATATAATAAAGAAAAGAAACAGAGAAATACATCAAACCTACCTCTCTATAATTTTTTTTAAGCAACAGGATCCTAAGAAGTATAACTATCGCACACCCAGGAAGAACATTTTCAGTGATATCAAGCCATCATTCTACTACATTAAAGCTCACTGTAATAGGAAGCAAAAGGCATGTACCTCGCCTGCCATAGAAATATCCGTCTGCTTTATTCTCACATTCTCTTCAAGATCCTCCAATTTCTTTGCATAATGACCTGCAAGATCAACATTTTCCCAAACAATCCTAGGAAGCTACCACGATGATTATTTTGTGAAGTAACTGGTCTTGACTTTAGGTGGGCGAGTCTCCTATACAGATTCTCAGCATCAGTCTGGACAGGGATTTAAAAACTGACATGAATTTATATATTGAATGTAAGGACAAACAGTATACCAAAATGAATGAGATGAAAATATGATGCATCATGCAAATATGAAGGAGGAAGCATGAAGAAGAAATCATTAACATGTCTTTCATAAGATATCACATACAGCAAATTCCTCACATGTTGGCAACTCATAAAGGTAGATAGGCATGCTCACGATTCATAACTTGTTAAACATTGAAAAGAATTCTTAAAATGCTAACATCTAACCATTTTGATGCATCTGTTATATTGTACAGTGCCAAATAATACAATAAACATGAGTTCTAAAAAAAGGCATTGTTGCCATATAGCAGCCTCTGTAAAATTCTCAAGCAAATAGCCTACATGATCCACAACCCCCAGTAAAAGGTTTTCCAAGCCTTTTTGCAATTTTTTTTTCCAGCTTTCCTACATTTTCTCCTTTTTCCTCACCATTCTACACAAACATGGGTTGTTACCCTTTATACATCTCCCTCTACACTTTGTTTCAGGAGGCCACAAACTAATTAGGACCTTCATTCTTTATTAGGTGGGCGAAGGAGAATCAACAAGCAAGACCAAAGGGCCTCCAAATTCCACAGATCTTGCCACCAAGGACATCGGTACCATCCTGAACCGCCTAGATTGGGGTATATTGAACTGTACCATAGGTGGATTGGCACAGTTCTGCCCCTTGGTTTGAGAAATCCGGTGAGGGGGAGAGAGGGAGAAGGAGAGAGAGGAAGAGAGAGAGAAGAGAGGGAGGGAAGGAGGAGGGAGAGGGAGGGAGAAGGCCGAAGGGCGAAGGGAGGGTCGAAAGCCTTCAGTTCCCCTATTTCGAAGAAAACAAGGTTGAGGCCTTTTTTATACTTTGTCGATTCGACATGGCCTCTTTTTTTAATACTTCATTTCAAATAGGCAAAATAAAAAGGGGGCCCTGGCCCTTGTTTTGTCTGAACAAAGGAATCGAGGGCTTCTGACCCTTCCTTCCACCTCTCAACCTCTCTCTTCCCTGCCCTCTACTTCTCTCTTCCTCCCTCTCCCTCTCTCTCTATCTTTCCTTCCTCTCTCTCTCTCTCCCCCCCTCTCCTATTTCTTTGTCAATATATGTCGGAACAGCATGACACAATACCATACCATACCATTGGCCAGCTAGTACAGGCCCAATACCAGTACAGCGAACCTTGCTTGCCACTTTCCTCCTTTGGGATATATTTAATTCTTTCAATATCTACATTTAAATATCTACCCTCTACTTATAATATTAATGCCCAATTAGAAAAAGAGTGACCATCAATGTGATTAGATTTAATTTACACCCAAAAGCAATAGTTTGAATCAAAGATTGCCAGCTCGAAACCGGATCCTGTGCCGATCGGCCAGCTGTACGAGTTGTACACCCCCATACCAGATTGTATCAGATCCGAACCAACAGAAAAACGAGGGATGAACTAGGGAGAAAAGAAAGAGAAAAAAAAGGAGGAGGAGAGGAAGGACAAAAAAGGAGGCTGGCGGAGATGCAAGCGGTGGCCACCAAATAGCTATTGAGGCCCTCTGAGGGCTGTCAAGACCTCCTGAGCTCTACGGTTCTCCGCAAGAGAAAATTAAAGTAGAGAGAGATAGAGAGAGGGAAGAGAGAGAAAGAAGTGAGAAAAAGGTGGAGAGGCCATTGAAGAGCCACCGGATGGCTGCCGATCAGCCAAAATCTGCCTCACGATCACTACGGAATCGAAACAGGGGCTACGCTGCTGCTTCATCATGTTTTTTTTTTTTAAAAAACATGATAAATAGTGAAATCCGGTAATCTCGATAGCCTCTCCGCTGCCTTCCTCTCACTCCTCTCCTCTTCTTCCCCTCTCTATCTCTCTCGTCTCAAATCTCGTGGAGGACCGCAGAGCCCCAAAGGCCTAGGTGGACCACCACTGGCCTTTCCCTCTCCTTCCCTCCCTCCTCCTCTCTCTCTCTCTCTTTAATTCTCCCCCGCTCCGTTTCGCTAGCGTTCCGAATCGAATGCCCAAACCACACCGATTGGCTGCTGGTATGGTTTAGCATGCCCGAACTATCCGATTTGGGATGATTCAGCGAACACTAGACTCTGAATGCTCCTCTAATTATTTTCCCTCTCATCTTTTGATTTCCTGTCAGTAAAACAGATGACCCTCAGACAAGGGAATAAAAAATCTGGTTCCATGCTACATGCAGAAATTGTTCTGAGGTTTCCTGTTTAATGCTAAAAGGATCAGAATACCTACTAAAATTTGTTACATGACTATACTGATACTCATACGAATGACTATGCTTGAATTTGGTAGTATTTTGATTGAAAAGGGATGATAATAGGTTAACTTGTGCAGAACAAATAAATGCTGTAAAATTACAAATTATTCTTACAATAAGACCCCGTAGCTTGTTTGTTCGATGAACCACAACATGCGACAAGTAGGTTGATGGATAATACTCCGTGAAAAATCTTTCAACAGTATCACTGAGAGAACCCCCTTCATGTGTAGGGATATCACGAACAAGAACAGTAAAGTGATGTGCTTGTGGTTTCGATGCACTAAAGTAGGCTAGCCTCTTCTCAGAGATATACTTGTACTCCTGCAAAAGGAAGCAATAAGCATTCATCTTTTTCCCCTTTTGTTAGTAAATGACTAAATATTATGGAGACAAAATAAGAACGAATCTTCATTGTCAAAACAATTTAAGTTCAAATATGAATCAACCAACACAAGCATGTCATATGGACTATGATCAAAGAATATCTATGTTGCAGCCAAGCTCAGGATATGATGATTAAACTTCGTAGACAGTGTTGAGAAAAGGAACCTAATAAAGCTTGATGTGTAAGTACCAGAAAGCAAATTGCATTGCTGATGAAGCAGCTAGCTCAACTACTATAAAATCAAAATGAAGCAACAATGAACAACAAAAAGCAGAACCAACTTACAAAATATAGCAGGAAACATACAACTCCAGTGATGAGATATGCAGCAGAAAAGTGAAACCATAACCTGTCAATAAACAATAAATTTTTAATTATGAGTACAGTTTCACCATTGATCAGCTGTTGTAAATACATCAACATGTTAACAAATGAGATGATGTCAATTACTAACATAAAAAAAAAAGACAATTTATCACAAACTTACCTGAGACAATATGCAACTAAACAAAATCAAATAGAACTTTATTGATAGGTGAATATTTCCAATAAAACCTAAAAATGGAAGGCATTTAGCATTCTCCCCAACCTCAGCTGAAAGTTAACATAGTGCCCACTCTACCATTAAAAGAAGCGGTAGCCTTTCTGTTGTCATCCAAGGATTTAAGCACTGCAGGCATGGGACCTGTGAGCCAATGGCTGTCACAGCATGGCACCACATATGCTGACACAACCATAGAAAAAAAAAAGAAAGAAAGAAAGGAAGACAAGTGTTCTTGAGCCACACCAATCCATGCCAAACTGGCACTGGTTGATATGGGCCAACACAAGTTGATACCCTACAAAATGTGGGGTACTGCAGCCACACATGCTTGCCTGGTGTGGAGACAGCCCTGCACACACTGGCACTTCAAACCTTGAAGTTGTTAGGATCAAAACTTCAGCTCGACACGTATGTAGGACAGAATATTTTAGAGGATAAATTGGGCTGTGTTTGGTTGAACAATAAGCTACCCAGAGTACATAGTGTTTGTCTGACTCTAACCAAACATGGCATTAAGATAGTGAAGGAAACTTTAGATGTAACTTTCAATCAAACAACCAATGAAAAATGTAAGATAAAAATTGTTCTGAAGGTTATTTAAACTAAATGAGCCACATCAAGGTTGCTTCAAGTGTTGTAATTAAACTAAGCATGATTAAGCCTGGATTTGAGCAAGCTTGGTTCATTTGTTATTTGTTGAGCTTGATCAAGCATAATTTCAAATAAAGCCAACCACAAGCCTATTTCAATCAGCTTCATAACCTTAAATTGAGTCAAAATCAATTGAGCTTATATCAAGTTTCATCCAAGCTCAGGGTGAATATTAGGTATTGCTTTAAAAAAATATATACTTTAGTAATTTTAAAGAAAAAATTAAAAAAAATTTGGTAACATTGTCTAAAAAGTGCTTCTACATGAAGAAAAGTCAGAAAAGAGCATTTACAAGAAGCTAGAAAACCTAGCTTTTGACTTCTCCTTTCTCACAAAACAGAAGCAATACCAAACACACCCTCATTTTAAGCTCGAACAAAGCTAGATGCAACCTTGAATTAAAGTGTGTCCTAATTCTGACAACCTGGATAATCCAATAATCAAAGTCCCCATCTCCCCTCAGCATGTCATTTTGCTTCAAATTATTTAGGACCGAAGGATCAAAAAACATGAAAAATAATAATTCAAGGTTAATAAATTAAAAAGAAAATCATGAAATCAAGCATCACAATTATGGCAGACTTAACAAAGTCTTGAAAGAACGAGGCATTGTTGTGTACTAAATGTTAAAGTTATGATATTTCCAATATCAATTGGTATGATAAATCTATTTATGAAGGATATAAGTAAAATTGTTAAAACTTCATGCACTGTTTATCAAATTGAAACCGAAACTTCATAACTAAAAGTATAGACAGGGAATTATTTTAAGTAATTGAGAATGACTGTTACATCATACTTAAGAAGTTTTTATGGATTGGATGCTTTAAGTGTGAAAAGACAAGGAATTATTGAAAATAACTATGAAACACTTTTGACTCCGTTACTTTTCTATATTTCAGGTGAATCAAAGACTTCCACAGAAGCAAGCTGAAATGGGTGCATAACCGCTTAATTGTCTGTAAACAAATCTTGTTGGTTTCAGCCAAATCTTTAAACTAAGCAACAAATATTTTTCCCCTTTCTGTTCTTATCTACTTCTATCATCTCTTATTTTCTTCTTTTCTTTGTTATTTCTAATCATATTTCCAATCTGAATTTCCATTAATATATGTGGATCCCAAAATTTGAAATCAGGGTACCATGCTTTATTAACATCAGATATTTGCTCATGGGCAATTCTGTCAAGCACTTGTACAAATTTGAAACATCATGATATAATTACAAGGTGTATAATCAGAAGAGATCAACAAAATCCTCTCCAGTTGCTCTTTTTAACAACTTTTTCCTTTCAACAATTATCACAATAAAAATTTGCAGTACAATGAATACTTAAATAATCCAGCGAATTTTGTAAAATTATGCAATAGTGCAAATACTTCTTTCAAGTCTCCATTCTTATGCTGTCCTCCATCAGTCAAGAAACTAACATGCTCTTGCATTTGATTTCTCAATGTTCACATAATTCTAAAGTCTATAAGCATATAGAAAGATTACCATTAGCAAAATGATTCTAGATTTGCATGTAGCAAATGAATAATACAGTGGTGAATAATATCTCAAGTCCTGTGTTCAGGCCCAAGACCGCAATATGCTGTATGTAGAAACATTAATAAGTCATGCATTAATTTAAAGGCCATAGTAAGTTCTACATCCGATTGATACCTTAGCCAGTTCTTTATTAGGCCAAGAAGAATTATGCTTTATTAGTCCATTGAGTAACAGCAGTAAAAACTAAACAAGCAGAAGATACCTATTCGAGCCATCCTTTACATTCGAAATACTGAATAAATCCAAGGACTTGTTTGGAAGATCAGAAAAGTCAATATCACGAAGCTGGTCCCCCAAATAATTTACAGGAAGAAGAATACATATCCTACAACCGCGGCAACAGAAAATACTCTCAAACTGCATCGAAGATTAAGATCAAAAGCTCAATAAGAATAAATCTACTTAAAACGCAATAAGATATCAATCCAGAGATAAAAACTGGATAACGCAGCAC
>KE505762.1:102351-174309 GCA_000441515.1 Elaeis oleifera
CACATCAAACTGATATAAGGTTGTCCTGATATAAGGTTTACCCCCTATATTATAAAAGTTGTCCTAGTTTGATGTGAATCGATTTTTGAAAAAATATTTTAAAAATTTAATCATTATTTCAGATCCAATTTTACATATATTTGATATGTATAAATTTAGTTTAAATCTAAAATTTGATGTATATATGATGCATTTTATTTAGATATGAAACTACATATATTTAATATATGAAACTAAGTTTAGATCTGAAATAGTTTTAAGATCATAAGCCACTAATTACATATAATGAAACATAATCTAAAAATTATTTTTAGATCTAAAATTGTGTTGTTGCATGTAGATATAGAATGAACAAATTAGGTCTAAGTGATCAAACTACAATTAGGATCTAATTGATTAGATCAGGCTAGAATCTATTTTAATTTTGAGCAGTTGATTGAACCTAATCGATAGATCATTAGAATTAGATCAAAGGGGCTCAAAATCGAGTTTAGTTGTAGTTGGTCACATCGATTCACATTTTGATGTGAATTGATTGACTCAAGATCGAAATTGGCTCAGTGGTTTCGGATCCATTTCAATAGGTTAATCTAATCGATTCTATTCGATCAATTTGATGTCTAAGGCAAGTATTTAGACGATAGTTATTTAATTGGTTTCATTGTCTGATCTGATCAATTTTGATTAGTATCTAAAGAAGTAACGGAGGGACCCCACACATCTTAACTTATCTGGCTATATTGAGAGATTAAACTTCGTGTTAGGTTACTTGTTGACTTGAATTCACTTATGCCAACTAGACTGGTTAGGTATGTTGATGTGCTGATCTAATTTCATCATGGAGGACAGTGATCAATCTATTTGAGATCGGTGCACGGTTCACCTCTCTTCTAGGCAGATGAGTCTCAGGTCTGCAGTGTAGAGACATTGGGGTGAAAGTGCAGGTGATTGTTAGAGAATAATTTACACTGAGCGTGACCAACACGAGAACCACATGGATGTCTACTCATTTGTCAGTGGTTTTCTCATTGCTGTAGTGGTGTGAGTGGTCCTTTGATCTGCGGTGCCATTGGCTATTCGCAGCGAGGCTACTGGGTTTGACTGCATATTTCTTGGTCTCTAACCATTCGGATCTTTGCTATGTATGTTAGCTTCAGTAGGTTCAGGTTCGCTGTCTAGAGTAGGATGCATCCAGATGGAATCTATCGATCTTGATAGAAAAGAAGAAGTCTTATATGATTTGCGAGACTGAGTTCAAAAGTCTTTAGCTAAAGCAAGTGTGAATACTGAAAAAAAATTTTATGAGATTCATAAATGAACTCGAGTCGAACCAATCTAACATATGACTGATGATGAGGTCTAATGAGTTTTCATGACCTCCGTCAAGTCAGGACTCATAATAGAAGGACTGAATCATACGATAACTGCACCTAGGAGTTCATAATTTCGTTCTACTAGATTGTCACTATATATTGCTAAGTGTCACTGGTGGATTGTGAGACTCATCGGACATCGTCTTGATGATCGATGGCCCTCAAAGGGTATAATTAAAATATTTCAGTCCATCGAAAGAGTTTCGATGATATTATGATGGAGATCACAATATATCTCACTATCAGATAGAATGGTACCTATAGAGTCATATATTAATGGATTTAATCTTGAATTTATCAGTTGGATTTATGAAGTTCCAATTGGATTAGGATTTATTAAAATCCTATTAGGTTTATGAGAACCATGCTCGCACACAGTTAAACCTAATTCTTCTCAAAACTTCGATTTAATCGAGTCCATAGTCTTGAACCTAACCTAAATCCATTTGAATTTAATTAGGCTCTTAATTGTGAGCCTAAGAGGATTTGATTATGTTAATTAGTTGACATAATTATACTAACTTTATCTTTTTTATCTCCTAATTATCTCTAAGTGTGCATGTAGAATAGATGGAAGAGAGAGGTGCAATCTTTCTTTTGGCAAGACCAGGGGTGCCAACCCCTGAATTGGCAAGTGGGGCTCGCCCCTTCTCATGTGTGGCATGGAAGAGAGAGAGGTGGGGCCATGCCCTTTCTTATTTGGTTAGAAACTCTATTGTGGGGCATCAAGATTTGGCACCCCAACTACCTGACATGTATTCCTATGACGCCTCTTGTACATACTTAAAGGGGCTGATCATATGCCATTTACATCTGATTTTAATTGAAATAAATCAGATTAAAAAGTAGAGAATTCTTATGAGATAAGGATCTACCTTTTTGATATAATTGGGTTCTTAATATGTGTCAGGGTAGTATCTATATAAAGAATAAGTCTCTAGGGTTTCTAGCTAAATTGATTTTTGATTAAAGTTCTCTCTCTCCCCTTCTCCACGCCTCCTCTCCTCCCTCTCTTCTCTTCCACGCTCAAGAGTTGGGCGTCCTCTTTTTCACATGCCAAGAGATGCTGCTTTGTCTTCAAGAGTGAAGATCGAGGAGAAGAAGAAGAAGGCTCCTGATCAAGGAGTTGATCCCACAGTCCAGATTAAGGTGTTGATCAAAGTGCTCAAGACTAAAATTTTTTTGGAAAGAAGAATCTTCTACAAGGAGAAATTAATTCGAGATTAATCTCAATGGATATCCGTAGAGGTCAGACACATATGCTGCTCGAGCGTCTACGAATCCGTAATCATCAGAAGTGATGAATATCTACCCATGTCAAGGTAATGAGATCTAATCTCATATTTATTTTAAATTTCAGATTGTATATATATGTATTTTCTCCTGGACTTGGGTAGGATTAGATTTGATCTTTTGTACGTGGGGTTAAAGAGTTTAACCCGTTTATTTTCACTGCATATTTCAAAAGTTTTGAAATTTACACATGCTGCCTACCTAGTTTTCTAACAGATTCGTATAATAACTAGCTGATTAATTGAGTGACAATAAAATATCATGGCCATACTATTATGTTAACTATCACTTATAAGAATTATCTGACAACATTATATAGACCAAGTGGGAGAATGTTGGATACATTATTTTGTAGCCTACATATAGAGTTTTGTTATTAGATATTTTGGGTGATATATAACTACCCACTAACACTAGTTATGCTTGAGGTAGTTTCTTTGATGGAAAGAAACCATTGACGTTTTAGTTATCTGATAAGGATCTTTAGCCTAGCCTATTAAAAAAGCCTATGAGATCTATCGGTAAATGGCTAATATAGAGTTATAAATTAGAAGACTCCTTCTACTTCAAGTTTCTTTGTGGATAAACTCTATTCAAATACTTAAATAATAATGGTTGGAGGTATGTATAGCTAACATTTTCGCTGCATAAGATTATTTTAGTTGAAATATTTTTCTCACAAGACCTTGCATATTGGAAGCAGTAGCTGCAATTTTTCATTACTAATGGCAATACAACAATAAATTGGAATGCTACTCAAGGGATTCATTATGACATATTAATCACCAAATCTGGACTAATTCTTGTTCAGTTTCAAAGCATTCTGCGAGCAGATGCTATAGGTGTTCTTCTCTAGTAGATGTAGTTTTCTTTTATATTGTTCTTTTGTCTCTCTGTAACTATTACTGTGACTCTTATGTGTCTTCCCATCTTTACCCAAAATAGAACTAAAAATATCAATTAAGGATAGGTTTATTAAGTAATTATGGAATATTATGCAAACAGGAAACTATGAGAGGAAAAGGATGGCAGCATGTGAAAATCTTGCATTTAGCCTCATGGTTCAAAACACAATTGGACACAAGATATTCATGAAGTTTTATCCTATCTTTTTGCTTTTTGATATATCAAGCTTTATCATATCATATATATTTTTATTAACTAATACATTTGATAATGTTGAATGATTCAGTGCCCAATGCTCATCAGTTAAACTTGTCTCCCTACAAGCACGCATCATGTGTTGAGTTTATGAAAAGCACCATCTGGTGCAAAATCCTCATTCAATCTCATATGGCCATGCTCATGGACTTTTCGCATTACATATTAAAAATGTTGGAAGATATTGTTTCCAAATCCAAAAAACATATGCTTCTCGAGTTCCTTTCCTGACAGTATAGGTCGAGGGTGATGGACTTATGATTAAAGAGGATAGTGAATTGCTCGAAAAAAATATAAGTCAATAGAATTATGTGGCTTAACTAATTATAAACTTGCAAGAAGAAGTCTAGGCTCGAATTTGGATTTCAGCACATGCACTTTCATAGTTTGAATATGAATTTGTATTTGACTCAACACACAAAAAAATATCTTGAATTAGGAGATCGAATTAATAAAGTATTTATCTAAATTGTAAACAAGCTTAATCTAATTGTACGTATCGTGATTTTTTTGTGAGAAATTATAAGCGAAAAAGTAGTTATGGTAACACTAAATGGCATGTATATTGGTTATTGGAATTTGCTTGGATCCAATGATTTTACCTCAGCCAGTGTCATAGATTTAATTAGAATTTCAAATACTTCAAAGTAGATGGTTTTGACTAGTATATAGCATGAGTGGCTGTTGAGATAGAGACACTAGATTTGTATGCTTTTAAATAACTTTCTAGCTTTTACTTTTGGGCCTAGATCTATCATGCTAGTAGATTATCTGATATCCTACAAATCTCAGATCGTCCAAATATGAAATTTCTTCAGATCTACCACCATAACTATTATTGGGGTGATATGTCACCCATGCTGAAGACACATGCCAGGGAGGACCCGTGACAAAGTATGTAAGATTGTCACCATAGTACCGATCGGAGATAAATGAGTACTATTCTAGTGATAGATATATATTATCCTAGAATGGTGAAAAGCTATGCTGAAGTCATTCGATACATAATGAAGCAGTGAAGGATTTCACTTCGAACCTCACCGATCCTCACTCTTTAATTGGCAGATCTTGCCGTTCCCACTGTAGCTGCCGATCCTAGCTTTCACTGCCAACCCTTGCTTTGGTCGTCAATCCTAACTTCAGCCGCTAAGCGTGGCTTTGGCTGTCGATTTTAGCTTCAATAGTAGGTCCTTAGCCACTAGAATGGCATCCGAATATTGGATGCCAATCCTAGAATGGTCCTGACCCCAGCATTGTCTCAACTGGAGGATCCCTCGCCGATCCTTATCTCTAGCTGCAGGCTGCATTCCCTTCAACTATTATTGACTGCCATATTTGGAAAGATTAATCCTCTTGCAGTCTCATCAAGTCACATCACTCTACATCTGACCATGCCACTTTAATAACTGGCTGTGTGCCAGGTGAGGACATGTCAAATCACACTCCTCTAAGAGCAGCTGACTAGGTGTCATATAAGGTGACGCCTGTCACTAAAATCCAGACCAGACATCATGGAGTTGTACGGTTAGAAAGGCCATAATGGTCTTCCATCACTTTTCTCCCATGGCTCTCATCCCTTTATAAATAGAGATAAAAAGAGACCCTTCAAGTATGCACAATCATGCCCTCTCTCCCTTTCACACTCTTTCTCATCTGTTCCAACTTCCTGACTTGTTCGTCGGAGAGTCTCCATCTGAGCCAATGTCGTTCAGGACTTATTTTGTAAGTCTCGTTGTGCCTGCAATTTTCGACCAACTTCAGCTACTTGATCGGAGCTAGAAATCTACAGCAATAGATTGGCACTAGAGGAAGAGCCAACACAATCCATCTTTAAGGAGGAGCGAGAGGTCCACACCATGGCGCCGCACAAAGGAGCATCACCATTCCAATGCTGTCAACTCTCACTCGATGAAAATTTCGCCAATCAACAGGCTTTGGTGACGCCTTCGGAGGCCCACCCCCATTGGGAGTGGTGGTCAATGTGAAGCAGTTCAACTTGTTAGTCCAATAGGTCTGAAATTTGGCTGCTGCTATCCAAACAATGTAGTGAAATAATCCCGCACTATAGGCCGCTTCACAGTCAGGATAACTTTAGATCCCTTCGCAAGGCCCTGAGTTGAGAGGATAGACTTGATAAAATCACCTTCGAGAGCTAGAGCAGAAGATCCAACGATCCTCGAGTCCTCACTCTGGATATGACTCCACCTCAGGCCGATCCCACCCGTCGTATTTAGAAGCCTATATTGCCCAAGATGCAAAAATTGACTGTAGACTTTAGAACATGAACCAGTAGATTGAAGTCCTTTGTAACTAGGCTCTGGTGTGAGACAATGGCTATAAAACCAATCCACCATTTAGCACCCAAATCATGTAAGATCCACTCCCCAGCCACTTCAAGATGTCGCAGCTGGAGAGCGATAATGGGGTTACCGATCCCGTAGACCATTTGAAGAACTTTAAAATCGTGATGCTTCTCTATAAAGCCGCCAATGCCACTCTATGCTGAGCCTTTTTATCTACTTTAAAAGGTGTGGCTCAGCATTGGTACTCGAGTCTGAAGCCCAAGACCATCCATTCATTTGACCTGATGAGTCATTTGTTCATGATTCATTTCGTCAGCAATAGGAGGTAGCATAAAGGATCGGATTCACTGATTAATATCAAGCAAAAGGAGAGTCACTGCGATCCTACCTCAGCCATTTCAATGTAGCTATGCTAGACGTTCGCAATCTGGATCAGTCAATCACCATGATGTCCTGCAGGGTGGACTCCTGAAAAATGGTCTTCAGTAGACCTACCCCCGTGACTTCATCGAGATGTTAGCTCGGATAAAGAAGTATGCACGGATGGATGAAGCTTTTGAGAATGAGCCCCGGACGAGTGCGAGCGTTGAAGAAAAGAAAGAAGAAGAAATTAAGAAGCCTCTGCTCAAGGACCATGGAAAGAATTGATAGTGCTCTTGATCTCCATCCAGACATTGGAGGTCTTGAATCTCTCCACAGAACTATCGATAGAAGAGCCCCTTTGGAGGGGGGCGATGTGCGTCTCCACCAAGAAAATTCACAAACTACACTCCGCTGACCACTCCCCAAACTCATGTGCTGATAGAGATAACGATTCAACTCTCTAGGATAAGGAGGATGAAAGCAAGACCGAGTTAGCATAATCTAAATAGGTACCGTCTCTACCACAGCGACCACGGCCATGATATGAAGGAATGCATTCAACTCCAAGATGAGATTGAGGAGCTTATTCACCGCAAGTACTTGGATAGACTCATCAGGCGTCGGTGTGAACAATGTGACAAATGGCAAAGGGAGCCTTGACAGCCTAAACCACGGTAAGGAGAACCCTCTGAAGATCGGCCCCTAGTTGGAGTAATTAATACTATAACTAGGAGGCATCATGTCGACGGGACAATGAGAATTGCCAAACCTTCCAAGAGGTGGAGAACTAAAGAGCCCATTGTTTCACTGAAGAAGATGCACAAGGAGTTCAATTCTCGCATAACGATGCAGTGGTTATATCCCTTAACATAAAAACTATGATGTACGCCACATATTAGTTGATAATGAAAGTTCAGCTGATGTATTATTTTATGAATCTTTCTTTAAAATGGACATACCTCCTAAGTAGCTAGGGTAACTAGACTCCCCCTATGTGGGGTTCATCAGTAACAGAATACCCATCGAAGGAGTTATTACCCTATAAGTGGTCGCTGGATGAGCCCTTCGATGATCCACAGCTCGGTTGACTTCTTTTAGTTCAGGCACCATCGGCCTACAATGCCATCATCGGACATCTTGGACGTAATGCGCTTTAAGCTGTAGTGTCTACATACCACTTGAAGATAAAGTTTCCAACTGAGTTTGGGGTTGGTGAGGTTCAGAGAGATTCGGCCCTGGCCCGACAGTGTTACACCATCGTGCTCCATAGTATAAGACCTTTTGAGGTGTATCCGGCTGACAGATTGGACACCCATAATGACTGAAAAATATGGAGAACTGATGGAAGACCTCGAGATGATCCTACTAAATGATGGAAACAAGGAGCATACAATCCAGATCGGATAAAACTTAGATCAAGTAACTAAAAATATCTCGTTTCCTTCTTGCAGGAGAATGCAGACGTATTCGTTTGGACCTCAATCGATATGTTGGGCATCGATCCAACGATAATAACACATCAATTGGGCATTAAACCAACCTATCGATCTATCAAACGAAAAAAAGAGAAGCTTTGCATCTGAGCGACAAAAGATGATAACCGAAGAAGTAGACAAACTGCTTAATGCTACCTTCATCCGAGAAGTGACTTACCATGATTGGATCACAAATATGGTTCTTGTGAAGAAGGTGAATGACAAGTGATGGATCTACATCGACTTTACTGATTTGAACAAAGTATGTCCAAAGGACAGCTATCTACTAACTCTAATCGATCAATTGGTAAATGCTACTTGGGGCATGAACTCCTTATCTTCATGGACACCTTCTTCGGATATAACCAAATTTGGATGGTGTTAGAAAATGCAGAGAAAACTATCTTTGTTACTAATCGAGGCCTCTTTTGTTATAGGATTATGCCCTTTGGCTTAAAATACAGGTGCAACTTATCAGTGCCTCATGAATAAGATCTTCTAGGGTCAAATTGAGAAAAATATGAAGGTCTACATAGACAACATGCTTGTTAAAAGTAGGACCTCACGAACCCACATTGAAGACCTCGAAAAGACCTTCACCATACTTTGAAAGTATTAAATGAAGCTAAACCTAGTGAAATATACTTTTGGAGTCACTTCGGATAAGTTTTTGAGATTTATGGTGTCAAGCCGAGGGATAGAAGCTAATACTAAAAAATTCGGGTTATACAAGAGATGAACTCATCAAGGATTGTAAAGGAGGTTCAGCACCTTATCGTTAGAGTGGTAGTAAGCTTAGCAATGGGTCCGGTTAGGTGCGGGTTTGGATCGATCTGAATCCAATCGATATCCCAGCATTTTGATCCGAATCCGACTCGTGACCTAACAGGTCAACACTTTCTTATCCATACCCTATCCGATCAGGTATCGGATTATCCGATTAGATATCCATCCCATCTAAATAAGATATTTTAAATTAAGATAGAAGTATTGAACAATAGTCCACTATCACTCTTCAGCCCTCGAGACCTTAACCAAGCTTAAAGGCCATAAGATTCACATTTAATATAATTAGCCCATATTTAAATAATATATATACATAAGATCGGATTGGATAATGTGTAGGGACGGCCACTACTCGAACTCGACCTGGCCCGAGATATAAATTTATTGGGTTCGAGTCAGGTTGGGTCAAAGCCGGTCAACATGTTGACCAACCCAATCCATTAGGGTCGGGTCGGATCAGGTATAATTATCAAGTCTAAGTGGCAGTATTGAAAAGATTTATCTCCAGATTGGCCGAGCGATGCCTTCTTTATTTTCGAGTCCTGAAGCAATCAAAAAATTTTCAATGGATCGAAGAATGCCAGCACACATTTGAGGAGTTGAAAAACTACCTCATCTCCTCGACCCCTCCTCAGCAAGCCAAAGTCAGATGAAGAACTCTATGTATATCTGGCAGTCTCTCTAGTTACCATAAGCATCGTACTAGTTCAAGAACAAGACAAGGTTTAGAAGCCTATTTATTATATCAGTAGAACTCTTTATAATGTCGAGACTAGGTACATCGAGCTAGAGAAGCTTATCTTCACCCTCATTATTGCAGTTCAAAGGCTTCATTCCTATTTCCAAGCACACGCTACTATAATCTTAACTGATCAATCACTAAAGATGGTCTTGCATCGACCTGACACCTCCGATCGATTGGCTAAGTGGGCAATTGAGTTTGTAGAGTTTGGAGTGGACTTTAAACCTCGACCTTCTATTAAAATCCAGATCTTGATGGACTTTATCATAGAATGTACCATCTTAGAGGACCAAGAAAGGCCCAAACTAGTCTAGGTTGAGATCGAACTTGTTAAGCAAGGCTCCTCCAGAGAATCGGATGGATCTTGGGTGGTGCACGTGGTGGATCATCCAGCTTTGTGGGATCAGGAGCATGCCTATTACTCCTTGGATTAGAAGGATTTGTTGTGAAGTATGCCTTGCGGTTCGACTTCCTAGCCACTAACAACGAGGCTGAATATGAAACTCTCATCACTGGACTGAGAATTGCAAAAGAGCTTGGAGTGCAGAAGTTGAGGATCTGTACTGATTATCAACTGGTGATGGGATAAGTAAAGGAAGACTACAAAGCACGAGAGGAGAATATGAAGAAGTATGTCCAAAAGATGCCTTGGTGTTCACTTACTTTGACATTCAATAGGTGTCCCAGTTAGAAAACTTGAGAGCCAATCTGCTGTCTAAATTGGTCACTTCAATGCTAAGGGACCTACCCGAAGATCATTCTTTAAAATTTTGAAGAAACCTAGTACTGAAGAATCAGTTTTCATCCTGCAGATTGATGACGAATCGAGTTAGGTGAACCCTTCATCTACTTTCAATGGGACGAGACACTACCCCAGATTCAAAAGAGGCTCGAAAAATCAAATATTAAGCCCTTCGTTATGTCCTCCATGAAGGCAAACTCTGCAAATGATCTTTCTCCCTTCCACTCCTCATATGTCTTCACCCTTCTGAAGCAGTCTATGCCATATGGGAAGTACACGTGGGTATATGTGAAAATTACTTGGGTGGTAGATTGTTGGTCTACAAGATACTTTGGCTAGGATACTACTGACCCACGATGCAACAAGATACAGCTAGCTTCACCTAGTGCTATGACTGATTCTAGCGGAACACTAACATCCAACACCAACTAGTCATTCCGCTAATCCCGATTAGCACCCCTTGACCGTTCGTGCAATGGGAGATGGATATCTTGGGGCTTTTTGATAGGCATTGGGTCAGAAAAATTTTGCTTGTAGCTATCGACTACTTTACGAAGTGGATAGAAGCTGAACCTCTCACTAACATCACTGCAGTCAAAATAAAGGACTTTGTCTAGAAGTTTATCATTTGCCGTTTTGGTCTCCCACGGGTGTTGATCACAAATAATAGCTGTTAGTTCTCTGATTTTAGATTTGTCAAATTCTGTCAAAGCCTTGGCATCTTTTATCACTTCACATTGGTAGGGCACCCACGGGTCAATGGAGAAGTTGAAGTTACTAATCGCACCTTTTTGCAAAGATTAAAGATCAGGTTAGATCGAGCCAAAGGGTTGTGGGTGGACAAGCTCCATAATATGCTTTGAGCTAATTGAACCACCCAGAGGATGCCCACGGGGGAGACTCCTTTCAGCCTCTCTTTTGAAATGAAAGCAGTCATCTTGATGGAATTTGGACTCCCATCTCTGTGGATCGAGAATTACGATGATCAAAATAATATAGAGTTGCTCCGAGTCAATTTAGATTTGCTTGAAGAAGTTCGAAAGAAGGCATAGGTGAGAATGGTAGCCTACCAGTATAAGGTGGCATGATACTACAACTCTCACATCCAATGTAAGAAATTCAAAATCGATGATCTAGTCTTACGGCGTGCCGAAGTATCGTAACCTATCGAATGAGAAAAGTTGTCACTAAAATGGGAAGGCCCCTATCAGGTAGACGAAGTTATTAGATCTGAAATCTATCGTCTAATGCAATTGGATGGGACATCCTTACCTCAGCCATGAAATTGATAGAACCTTCGGATGTATTATGAATAATGTATTAATTATCTCTCAATAAAATGATCCTTTTTCAGGACATTGTCACTCTCCCCTCAATTTTCGATAAAGGCCTCGACAGTCGAGAAGAGTGCGGTCACTCAAAGAGGACCTTTGAAGGGCCCTCATTCTTCAATGAGTAAAGGCTAAGAAGACCTCGGTTGATCGAGAAGCGAAGGATAACCCAAAGAGGACCCTTGAAGGCCCCTCTTCTTCAACGAGTAGAGGTTATAAAGACCTCCACTGATCAAAAAGTGAAGGCTAACTCAAAGAAAACCTTTGGGGTCTAATTTAAAAGGACCCCTAGTACCCGCCAATCCAACCTACATGGGTTGAAAAGCACGGTGACCAAGAAGCAAGGGCTAACCTATTGAGGATCCTCAAAGATCCCTTGCTTTTTAGCGAGTCGAGTGTTAGAAGACCTTAGTCACATGGAAAGGGAAGGCTAACCCAAAGAAGACCTTCGGAGGACTAACCTAAAAGGATCATCAGGGCCCATCCTCAAGCTGCATGAAGAATAAAGGCAAATCCTAGAGAACCTTCGGAAGGCTAATCTACAAGGACCTTCTTTTGAGGCTTATCAATCCCAATAGTATGGACCGAAGGTCTCAGAGACTAAGGGGTAATCTATGAGAACCCTCGAAAATCTCACATATCTCAACTAGCCATGCTTGGGGGCTTTGGCCCTTGGCCATCTCCAATACAAAGTCAAAAAATATAAAAATTTAGGCCATCCAAGTAAATGAGCCAAAGAAAGAAAAGGAACAGGTGAAACAAAAGACTTCAATTTAAAAATATTTCATTAATAAACTTGTTCAATTACAAAAATAAAGTCACGAAAGACAAGTGACCAAAAAAATAATAAAAATAAAATATACATATATCAACTACATAGGAGATCTGTCGAAGGCTGATGGAGCTTCGATGCATTGCAAACCTGGAATGTCCTCGATGAACAGACATTCAAAAGTGGTGTCACCAACATCAGGTATCTCGAGAAGGCGGACATCCACTTTGAGGAAGAGTTGGGTAACCTGAATATTGCATTGTCCAAAACCAATTTAAAGGCTACAATGGATGCCTTCCTGGTTCGGAGGGTCGTCTCAAGTCAGATGATAGCAAGTAGGGACTTTTTGTGCTTGATCTTGTCTTCGGTGAACCTCCCCGTTGCCACCCTATCTGCCAACTTGATCTGGAGATCCACCATCTCTGATCTCTCTTATGACCTAAGGAGGTCATCGTTAGCCTTTCAGAATAAAGCAAGTTCACTCTGAAGTTCGATGACTGTTGATCTCTCCTTATTGATCATTCGACTGAGATCATCGATCATCCCTTAAGCCAAACGAAGCTCGTCTTGAAGTCAACTTATCCTATCAGTCAAACCCCACCTGGCTTCTTCGATGATTCTGGATGATGCGATGGCGTATTTTAGCTCAGAGACCTTATCCTAGGTGTCCTGAAGCTCCTCTCGACAAGAATGGCCTTCGCGGCCGTGCCTCATCTGGCTTCACTTGCTACCCAGATGAGATTGTCATGCTTTTTAGTTCCATGAGATGCTCCTTGTGAGTTTGCTTGGAGCATACCCTCAAGCAGTTTATTTCTACTGAAGCCTTCTCACATTCCTCCTTCATTTTTGAGTTTCTGTCCTGCTTCGGTTGCCTCCTTTTGGCCTTCCTGATCCCTTTTTGAGGGCTTTGACTCGAGGTCGAATTGGCATGGCTATCATTACAAATGAGGGATCAAAGCAATATTTACATTGGCTAGATTGAGACAAACACATCATAATAACTACAAGTCAAAGGAGGAGGTAAAAATTACTTTTTTTATTATTAATGTAAAGATGGTCATTATATCGATAGAAAATAAAAAAAAAGAAGTACAAAACTCAAATGTTAACAACCTTGGCCCGAGGATCGATGGAGGAACTTGGGGTAGCTTCAGCAGGCTCCGACAGCGAGGAAGCTTTGGTGGTGGTGGATGTTGGCACATCCCCTGGTGCTGGACCAGACCTTGGCCATTCTCTAATTGTAGTAAGGTCAGGACCTGGATCTTCCATGGCTCCTTCTTCTTCTTCTCCTCCTTCATCTAGGAAGGCCAGGTCCAAGTCCGGAAGCCCATCGCTATCTTGCTACGGCAGTCATCTTGATCGACAGTGGAAGCTTCCTGATCGAACTTCACCTTCATTCAGGAGAATTCTTTCAACTCCCAAAGGCTTCAACTACCAAACACCCAGCCTCAGAAATTTGGCTCTTCGCCTTCTTCTTGGCCTTTATGGCCTTGGCCTGGGCTATTTGTCACTTTTTCTTCTCCAAGACCAAGTCGGTCTCGGCTTTTGCCTTGGCAGCTTTGATCTTGTCTAGCACCTCTTTTAGGCACTTGGCTTTGGCCTCGGCTGACTCAATCCTTGACCAAGCATTGGCCTCCATAGCTTCCGTCTTCTTCTGAGCTTTGACGGTCTCTGACTCAGTGATCCTCAGTGAGTTGATGAAGGTAGCGACGTGATGGCCTAGCTATATCTAATAAAGAAAGAGTCAACTATCAATAAAAAAAGAAGAAGAAAAGAGAAGAAAAGGACTTATCCAAATGAAGGAGGTCACAGCCTCCCTTTGTCATCTTTCGATGCTCTACTGCTCGATCCTATCCAGATCGGTGTCAAGGAGCATCCTTCGATCGTGCAGTGAGTAGTCTTCCAATCCTCAAGGGTCGCATCCATGGAAAATGAGGATGCACACTCTCTGCACCCGATAGATGCCTTGGTGGAGTTTGGGCTCGACTGATCAGCCGGAATAGAGGTCCCCTCGATCGAGGGGCAGAGAGAGCTATCGGCATCGAGGGACAAGATTGGATCGAGGGAGCCGATATAGCTCTCACCTAGGTGGAAGAAGCCGGAGGGAGCACCTCTCTTTGACCAGCTTTGGAGGCCTTTGTTCTTCTGGACCCTGGCAGCAGCTAATGAGGATGCCTTCTTCTTCTTCTGCACATTCTTCTTCTTTAGCACATCAAGCTCTTCGGGCTTCATATCTGCAACAAATTGGGATAAGTCAAAAAAGAGAGAGAGAAAAAAAAAGATAAACATCAAAAACTACTAAAAGATTTTGGGATCGATCGAACTGAGACCGGTATGAAAGAGGGTCTGCTCTGACAACAGTTCCTTTAGAGGAAGAATCTTATACCTCCATAAAATTTAGAACATTCTGTATTCTCTCTTTTCAATTTTGAGATCTAAAAAATAGAATCCCTCGATCGATCCCAGTAAAAAATTTAAGACTCTTGATGGAAGGATCCGAAATGAACAAAAATCGATGTTTTCACCCATGAATTGAAGAAGGGGCCCCTCTATCAAAGTAGGGACCCCTATTGGAGGAGAGATGTACTACAGGAGGAGAGATATACCATCAATCTATAGTACATCTCTTTATAGTATAGATGTTGATTTTTGGTACCTCAAAATTCGATCCATAGCAAAAAAATCACCGGTTCCCACAGACCAGGCCTGCAAATGCATTGTAGCGTGTGGCCCAGACATGCGAGATGTATAGTCCACTGCGCGGTCCAGGACGGCACAACATGCAGTCCACGCATGGTGAGGCAGTCTTTGTCACAGTCTACATGATCTAGGTGCTGTGTTTTGCATGATCGAATGGTTAGGAAGGCGTGCGGGCTTGATTAGGTAGTTTTTTGGATGCGATTTGGATCTAGAATCCTAATAGGACATGGTTTTAGAATTTTTAAGGGGCCTAACGGCCTGTGGATAAGTAAGAACAGCTTAAAGCATGAGCAGAGAGGCTAGCAGCGGCCAAAAAGTCTTCTTGGGGGGTTTTGAGAGCATTGTAAGGGTTTTTTTGTGCTTCTTATTGAGAGAGATTTTGATATATGAGGGTTGAGAGGGTGTGATCTCCTCTTGTATTTATTTTTCCTCATAGTGAAGCTTGCATGCCCCGTGGAGGTAAATCTTGCACTGATTCACATATTTGATTGTGTTTTTGTGCACTCTCTTCTTTCTTCCTGTTGTGGTATCGACATCATTACCAGTGTTTGCGATCTTGGGTGGGGGGATCTGTATTCTGTACTCGTGAGGGATCTTTTCTAATAAGTGGTATCAGAATATGCGGTTGTCCATATTGTGGCGGTGTTGATCGAGATTGAAGAAGATGAAAAGAATATGTTCAATCAAGATAGAGATCAATTGGTATGATAGGAAGAGCAATTTCTTCCTATGGCAAGTGAGGGTAAAGGATGTGCTCATCCAACAAGGATTGATTGATGCTCTTTTGTGCGAGGAGAAACTGACTACCATGGAGAAGAAGGATTGGGGGCGGCTTCAGATGCAGGTGGTGAGTATGATCCGCTTGTACATGATGGATGATATGGTGATCCATGTACTTAGTGAGACTTTTCTAACGATGATGTGGATGAAGCTCGAGGAGATGTACAAAGTGAAGTCACTCACCAACACTCTCTTCCTTTGAAAGTAGTTCTATCAATTACGGATGAGTAAGGGCCAAAGCATGCAGGAGTATCTCAGTAACTTTCAAAAGATTCTCACTAATCTCCTCAACATTGGTGAGAAGGTTAACGAGAAAATAGAGTATTGATCTTGCTTTCGTTGCTTCTCCCTTCTTTTGAGTCTTTGATGACTACTATTGTTGTGGAAAAGAGCACCATCAAGATGAATGATGTCACTTTTGTCCTTCTCTAGAATGAGATTCTCAAGCGAGAGAATCGAGCTTTGAGTTCAGACGGCGACTCGACTTTGGTAGTGACTGAAGGTGGTGGTGGCGGCAAAGGATGAAATGATAAAAGATCGCAAGGTGGACGGTTCAGATCCAAGTCGAGGGACTTCAGCAAGATCAGATGCTATCGGTATGATGAGTTGGAGTATTGAGTCAGAGATTGCTTATAGCTCAGAGATCAGATGAAAGTTACTATGGTGGCGATCCAAGATAGCGGTACAGAAGAAAGTGATGATGTTCTTCTGGTATCTGATGAGATATCTACTTCTTCCCTACAGTGAATTTTAGACTCTGCATGTTCACATTATGTTTGTTGCAGAGAGGAACTGTTTGACTCTCTAGAGAGCAGTGAAGGTACTATTCATCTATCGGATGGATCGAGTTGTGTAATCACGGGTATTGGGACTGTCAGCTTACAGACTAATGATGGAGCAGTGAAAAATTAGATGAGGTCTGATACATATCTAATTTCAGGAGTAATCTGATTTTACTGAGCAGATTAGATTTAAGTAGCTACAGATGGAGAGCTGATGATGGAATTCTGAAGATTTTATACGACAGTAGGGTTATATTGAAGGGAAGAGATATGAAGGATACTAACTCTTGATAGGAAGCTCAGTGCGAGGTGGAGTTTTAGGAGCTAATGGGAGCTTAGAGTAAGGTGGAGCTCTAGGTATAGGTGGATTGGGTACGAGACGGGAGACTCGAAAAGATGACAAGTGACGTCGCAAGGTAAAGTTCTTATTGCTACAGGAGGCTACTCCGAGCAGATCTTAGGTCAGACAAATCTCAGCATATGATGGAGATGGGATCGAGTGGCCTCTTCGACTTCTATGTTTACCCATTTATGAGCAGCTAGGCATTTGCCCAGAGCATGGGGTGAGATTATTTAGAAGCTCTCAGAATTATGTGGAGGCCGAATGTCGAGTCGAGATGGAGATTATTGGATTTTGATGCCTCGAAATTTGATCCATAGTAGAAAAGTCCATAGGTTCCTACAGACTAGGCCTGCAGACCCGACCCACAGGCACTCGGCCCGCAAGCATGTGCGGCCCAGACGCATGAGATGGGTCCACATGTGGTGAGACGATCTTTATCATGGTCTATACGATTCAAGTGCTGTGTTTTGCATGATCGAATGGCCAGGAAGGCATGCAGACTTGATCAGGTGATTTTGGATGTGATTTGGGCCTAAAATCCTAATAGGACATAAATTTAGGATTTCTAAGGGGCTTGATGGCCCGTGGGTTAGTGGGAGTGGCTAGGAGCGTGAGCAGAGAGGCTAGCAGCAATCAGAGAGTCTCCTTGAGAGATTTTGAGAGCATTATAAGAATCTTTTTGTGCTTCTTGTTGAGAGAGAGATTGATATATGAGGGTTAAGAGGGTGTAATCTCTTCTTATATTTATTTTATCTCACAGTGAAGCTTGCATGCCTCGTGGAGGTAAGCATTGCGCTGATCTATGTATTTGATTATATTTTTGTGCATCTCTCTTCTTGCTTCCTATTGTGGTATTGACATCATCACCAGTATTTACGATCTTGGGTGGAGGGATCCGTATTTCGCACTCATGAGAGATCATTTCCAACAGCAGAAGGATCGAAAGAGAGGAATCGATGGTCGGACTTCGGTCAGGATGCAAATGGCAACCAAGTCGATGATGAATGGAAGGAATTTAGAATGATGGAGCAAAGGAAGATGTTGAAGAAGTGGAAGATTTCAACAATGACGGGATGGATGGGCAACATAAGTCTGACACAAAATGCTTCTTCATATAAGCCGATCTTATTAGGGAGAGGATCATCGATTCTACCACTAGGCCCAAGAGACTCCAACTCGTATGAAGAAGAAATCTTGTATTGAGCCTATATCAGACTCAGATCTCTTGAGTCCAACACGGATCTAGTGGTGCCAGGCATGAAAGATGGTTTGACTTCGCATCCGACATCGAAACCAACAGGATTTCCCCGAAGAAGAGGAGGATCTGGAAGATCAACTCTCACTAGAGCCCTCAGAATCAGCCATGGAAGGGTGGAAAAGGAAAGGAGAGAGATGAAGGAATAAAAAAAATAGAGAGGGAGTCAAGAAGAACCGACAGAAAAAGGAGAGAAATCGAAAAATCTGTAGGGGAGCAAGGAAAACCACTGTGACTGTGTGAGAAATGAGGATAGTTATCTATAGAAAGTCATCGTCGGAGGTCACCGGCAAACCAAGGATACTGAAGGAGACGGTCGGAGGAAGAGCTTCTCAAAAAGCTTGGAGAAAGTCGGAAACTTATTTAGGGGGAGAAAGAGAACTCTGGAAGCATAAGAAAAGTTAGGAAGAGAATGTGATCCCTTTTATGGCACAAAAATGTTAATACGGTCCAGATATCGAATCCCCCTGATCCTCGGATGGTTGACAACTGACACACCCTCATTGGCCTATAGCAGCCGATAGATGGCTCATTTATGGGCTATGCCTAAAATGAAGTGCACCATCCTTGAAGTCTCATAAAACTATCCCACTTTTCTCGATCATGATTAACCCTTGACATGACCCTTCTTTTCTTCGAAAAAGCACAGACGCATCATTGCAGTTGAGATAGGGGCGTGTCATCGACAGCCATGGATCAATATACTCCCTTCATCTGAACTCTCTATGATCCGAACTCGAGAGTAGAGGGCATGTGTTGGAAGATGATATATCACCCATATCAAAGACACATGTTGAGGGAGACCTGTGATGAAGTATGCAAGGTCGTCGCCACAGTACTGATCGAAGATAAATGAGTACAATCCTAGTGGTAGATATGTCATCTCAAAAATATAGAAAACTACACTGAAGTCATTCGGTACATAATGAAGTAGTGAAGGATCTCACTTTGGACCTTATCGATCCTCACTCTTTAACTGACAGACTCTGTCGTTCCTATTATGGCCATCGATTCTTGCTTCAGCTACCAACCCTTGCTTTGATCGTCGATCCTAACTTTAGCCACTAAATTTGGCTTTGGTTGTCGATTTTAGCTTCAATCGAGATTTTTAGCCACTAGTATCAGGATGACATGGGACATCGGATGCCAATCCTAGAAAGGTCCTGATCCCAGCATTGTCCCCAACCAGAGGATCCCCCTCTTATCCTTGCCTCCAACCACCGGCTATATTCCTTTTTACTATTGCTGGCTACCATATTTGGAAAGATTGAACCCCATGCGGTCCCATTAAGTCTCGTCATTTCACATCTGACCATGCCACTCAAATGGCTGGCTGTGCGTCGGATGAGGACATATCAAATCATGCCTCTTTGAGAGCAGTTGATTATGTGTTGGATAAGATGACGTCCACTACCAAAATCCAGACCAGACATCATAGGGTAGTACGGTCAGAAAGGCTGAAATGGTCTTCCATCACTTTTCTCCTATGGCTCTCATCTCTCTATAAATAAAGGTAAACAAGAAACCCTCTAGGTACGCATAATTGCACCCTCTCTTCCTCTCGCACTCCTTCTCGTCTGTTCTAACTTCCTAACTTGAGCATCAAAGAATCTCTGTCAGAGTCAACTCTGGTCAGGACTTATTTTGTAGGTCTCGTAATGCTCGTGATTCTCAACCAACTCAACTTTTCTGATCAAAGCTAGGAATCTGTAGCAATAACTACTATTTTTGGTCTGTGAGAAATTCATAAGTGCTGATTTGATAACTTTATGATCCATAACCAATCAACCAAGAGCATGTTTGGTTAGAGAAAGTTAGACTTTGAAATAGCAATAGAAATGGATAATTTCTATTCCATCTATTTGATTGAAAGGAGTCTTACTCTTATTCTAATTTCAGGAAGAAATGAGAATATGTCTCAATCCACAAAATACAATCCCCACTCTCTCTTGGTATTCAAATTCCATTATGATTTCTATATCGGCTCCGATCATGGATTGCAGGAAGTAGCACAAGCCCAAATAAATGGTTTGGTGTGTCAAAACAGGGATCTAAATTTTAAACGACCATAACTTTTGATCTAGAAAGAGTTACGAAATATATAATATATCAATGGAAAGCTCGTTTCGAGCTCTACAATCGTGAATTAGGTTACCTATTCACCAAAGTTTTCGAGCCCAAATTTCATCATTTTAGTAGGTTTTGATGCCGTTTTATGTTTGGAAGTCCATTTTTGATTCAGTTTCATATTTTTATCTTTTATTTAATTTTAGTTGGGCTATTAATTTTGTTTTGATTTTACTATTTATAGAATTATCCTTGTTAAGATTGAGACACTATAAATACCTTTGTTTGATATTTATTCGGTTATCATCAATAAAAATCGCAAGATTATTTTTCAATGGGAGTCTAAATTCTTTTTGATATCTTAAAAATTTTATTTTGTGTGAATCCTTATTCTTGTCCGCCAACACTGCATCACAAACACATCAAGGAATAAAATTGTTCAATTCATATTCCAATCCAATCTGATTTTCATTACGAACCAGGTGCACACGATGAAGATTCGTTTAGGTCACAATTGAAATCAGAAATGGATTTAGTTTTTTATAGGTAGAAATGGTACTTTAAGCTTAGGATGGTACAAACCATACCTTATGCCAGGGAAATCATGATGCATGCAAGCAACGGTTTCAATTATTCTCTTCACGTGTTTAGATGCTGATGGGGATAAGAAATATATTTAGATGTTCTTTGGATAAATAGATAAAACAAGAATTTTTTTACTGAAATTGGATAAGTTTGCCCTTCCAATTCTCACTATTGTAAATCCATCAAGTCAAAAAATATGTTTGGACATTTTTCATGATGGTGGATACACTTCTAAGATAAAACAACATACACATCATGTCAATATGGGTATATCGTTGAAACCTGCTAAAAATCTGCTGAAGTACCATCTCTAGTTACCAGCTTACTGATACAACAATTCACCAGTATTATTCTAGTACATTTGCAGCCAATGCACTCGAAAATTTTTCCCAACTTATGAAGCAAGCATATTTCACACGTAATGCAAAAACTTAAGGTGTATGGAAGTCTGTGATGCCTGCAAGCCTTCGACGAATGGCAATCTGCTTATCATACCACCTATGATCTAAATCAGTTAAGGTGTATGGAAGTCTGCAATGCCTGCAAGCCTTCGACGAATGGTAAGCTGCTTATTATACCACCTATAATCTAAATCAGTAATCGGAGTATCGTTTTCTTGGATTATGTTCCTCTTCACCAAGCTCAAGAAATCACTGTTAGGCCAATAAGCAGTCATCCAGGCACCAAGAGGAATGCTACATATCATAACAGCTACGAGAATAGCAAGCCACTTGCAGTTGGAGACAACTGCAACGTACACACCAGTTGCGAATGCTACAAACATTCCTCCAAGTGCGACCCACAGCAGTTTCATTGCAGTGATAAGGGAGTATAGCCGAATGTCATGGACTAGTGATCCTGTGCGAAGGAGTATAATTGCCACAGAGATGGAACTGATCATAGCTAAGCTATCTGAGACCAAAAATGCTTTGAACGCAGCTCTGTTTGCTAATATGGCACTGCCCGCATTAGAGCTAGAATCGCCCTTGTATCCTCCAGGTAGAGTAAATGCTGCAGCAAAAGTGACCGTAGCAATTAGGACTGCCACTATTATAAGATTATTAGCGAATGCCCTGTACTGGTTTATTTCTTCTTCCTGGTTTTTTTGTAGGCAACATGTAATGAGATCCAGTCGTTGTGGACTTAATCGTGAGCCATGATTTATCAACTCTATTACGATTTTGTACTGCAAAATCCCACAATACATTAGCATATCAGGCAAAGGGAAATTCAAAAAAGGCGCAGAAAAGAAATGAACTATGAAACAAATTTGTACTACCACACCAATGCAAATATATGTATGACAATAAAATGTTATTAAGTTGAATGGTAGGACTCAAGCTAGGCAAAAAAGTGCTCAATTTTTGTGTCATAGGTTTGTATTATCCTAAATTTTGAGAAAGTTTGAAACCTAATAATGATCTAATAGTGAAAAGATACCATAATGTACAAGGCTTTTCAAGGATGTCATCCACAGTTTCCACCAGTTCCAGCAGGATTGAAGGGAAGGAGCACAAGAGAGAGTAGGAGCAACAGAGGGAGGCATGAGATTGCGATGCCTGGTCCCCACCAATTATATAAAATAAAAACTAATTTTTTTTTAAATTCCACCAGACTGGTCTAACCACTTCCATGACCTCCCTCTCTCTTCTCCCTTTAACTCCCTTTCTCCATTCCAGCACTCTTTTCCCCATTGATCCTGCTAGCTTCGGTGAGATGTTGCCATGTAGGCCCTTGAAGTAAGTCCTAACCAAGTATGACAAAAAAAAAAAATTCTAACCAAGGATAATAAATTAATATATACCATTCTAAGAGCAATTTCCCAATTCCAATTGCTGGCTAAGGAAGCAAGATCAAGAGGAGTATGGCCCTTGTTATTCATGATGCTGGTGTTTACTCTTCCATCGGATGATAAAATCTGGGTAATCTGCCTGCTCCTTGAGATGACAGCTAAATGCAAGGGTGTATTGCCTTCATTGTCTGGCTCATTTAGAAGGTCTATAAATACTGCTGATTCAAGCACGTACTTGACAATTTCTAATCTTCTGTTCATGATGGCAACGTGAAGGAAGTTCCTGCCTTGGTTATTTATCAACTCCATGCAATCAGGACAATGCTGCAAAAGCTCTGCTATTATGTTAAGATGGCCTGCGCTGGCTGCAACATGAATGGGTGCAAACCATCTTTGTCCCGTAGATAGGATGCTGAGTTGTCACTATCAAGTAGAAGTTGCACCATTTTACGATCACTGCTGGAGGCTACATAATGAAGAGGTGTGCTGTTGTTAATGGCATCTCCTCGTTTGATGAAGACTGGCACTTGTTCTAATATCAGTTCTGTAATATCTATTCTTCAAGAAAGAAAGTTACAGAATATCAAATTACTTTTTCCAAAAGTGTAAGCAAGTTACTGTGATTAAGATAGTGGCATCATGCATGGCAATCCATCTAACCTTCCCAACCCAATCCCATGATACGGGTACAGAATAGGGAGATACAAGAAACAAAGAAAGAAGGGAAGAGAGAGAAACAAGAGTGTTAGATTTCAGATTGAAGTTTGACTCTACCCAAGTAAATTAGCATCCATATCGGCTCTCAAATTTAGCAGGAGAGGACCTTGCTTACTGAAGGTTTCCCCTTGACCAAGCATTGACGGGGAGCCGAGCCAACAAGAAACACAGAGCCCCTCTCAAGAAAAGGCTAGAGATAGACAATGAAAGAACTGGACCACCTTAAATGTCATATCTAGTGAAAACTCGCAAATTACCTTGACTATCAACCTAATTGTGATGTCCCTCTTCCAAAAAAAATTCAACCTCATCAAGTATTTTGGAAACATCCTTATGGATTTGATACAAGGACAAAATTTAGAATAGGACTGCTGCTAAGATCATATATAACCTAGTTTCATATTTATTTGTTAGCAATACAAATAGAATGCCATCTCCGAAAATTAAATCTTGGTTATTCTCCCCAGGTGGAGAGAAATATTGACCACTTGCCCTAAGCCCAGCCGCTGATTTCCTGCTATGTTTCTATATGACTATTAATCCAAACATAAATTATTTTCTTCAACAAAAAAAATTCTTAGACTCCAAATTGATAGAGCTTGGCCATATTTAGCTTTTTCTCCAGTGACTTATTAACATGAGTGCAATCAGGTCACATTGGATCTAGATTTTAATAATCTAGACTCAAAATCTGTTGAGGTTTCAAGTCTAAAAGGCTGATCCATTGGTGGATTGGGTCAGGTCGATCTAGGCTCAGGTCAGGTAGAGGTCAAGTTTGGCTTCTACCATGTGTCAACCATTATATCTTGAGGAGTTAGTCAAGCTAAAACAATCTATACGATGAGATGATTATCAATGTGATATCTAGTGCATACTATGAAGAATAAATCACAAACAACAAGAACTTGATAATTATATAGCAATAATTGATCAAACATTGAAAAGACATATGCTTTATTAAATTAAAGCCAAGTATAAACACTCAAACATGTTTTAACAAGGCATTATTTTATTCTTTCTGCCACCTATAAATCATGGAATAAAGTTTCACGTGCTTAGAGTTTGGAAATTGAAAGATATACAAATAAACATATAGGCATGTATGTATCTGTGTGTATACACATGTCAAGGCTAGACATAGCTATTAAGGATCCCTGTCGAAAATGTCATTGACTTTACAAAAGTTATAATAGCCATCATTTATCTCAAAAATAGTATCTAAAATTTTAGTATTTAAATAATAACTATTATAATGGTGTTATAAGCATATTATAATGAAAATAATAGACAAAAAATAGAAATTAATGGCATTACTTTGACTTCACTTTTCAATAAATTAAAAAAAAATTAATCTTTGGCCTACATTTATTTCATAGGAATTCTTTGCAAATTTTGAGAAACTAATATTTGTTTATTTAAAGCCTTATTTTAGAGCAGCGTACCGTAGCTCCTGAGCACGGCTGCATGCAGCGCTGTCTGCCCGTTTGGTCCTTCGTAGGAGCACGCCTCGGACCACTGCAATGAGCGCACAATGTTGGATGACCCCTTTCCGCGGCCATGTAGAGCGGAGACACGCCCGCCTGATTCACCACAGCCGCCGAGTCTGGATCCACGGACATGATCGCTTGGACCACCTCCAGGTGGCCGTTCTGAGCCGCCTCGTGAAGGGCCGTGTTCCCACGCCATTCCTCACCCTGAGCAGCCGTCCATGCTCCTCTCCAACTTGCTCATCAACGATTCGAGTGGAGACGAAGGAGGTGACGATCGCGTGATGCCCGGCCCTGGCCGCGCAGTGCACCGGAGTGTCTCCTTTGGAGTTCTGTCTGGTTAACAGTAAGGGCTCCAGCCTGCGGATGGCCTTCGCGAGCTCTGCATGACCCATCTTGGCTGCTATGTGGAGTACGGTGTTCCCCCCACCGTGACGTCGTTGAGGTGGGTGTTGTTCCCCTCGGCTATTTGTCGAAGGCGAGCAGCATCCCCTGACCTTGCCGCCACCAACAACTCCAGGAGCATCTTGATTCACTTCCTCTCTCTCGTTGCTATTTTGATCCACCAAAGTCTCGATATAGGATATGCGATGCGGTTCAGCTAAATGAAGGCGAGCAGCATCTCTGATCTTGTGAACCTGGATTTTTCTCGCGTGTTGACTTGATCGTTTGACCTATGGACTTTCCCCGTTGATGTACCAATCCCACCATCGCATTTTTTCTGTTTGATGTTGACAAAAAAAATCAAGCTTTCTTGGAAACTAGTACCAAATGTCCCACCAGTTCTTTCTTTTTTTTTTTTGGATAAAAATCCCACCATTTTTCAGGAGGCCCAAGTTGCTGCAAAAATTCCAGCTTCTTTCCCTCGGAAACTCACAGGAAAATCTCTCATATGACTTTTTCAAAATTAAATATACAGATAAACAACCGAATAAAAACAACAGATTCCTATTTATATGCCATGTAACATGGTCCTACAGGTCAATTTCTAATAAAATACCAAACTGTACATGCAGCATGCGGTCAATGCTGTACCAATATTGATACAAAGCTGTCTTCCTTTGGTTTGGAGCCGACTCCAACAATATACCATGTGTCGGTCGAAGGGCATAACGAACCATGCAACACCAAACTAGAAACGTACCAAGAGGGGCCCGACATTGAGGCTTAAAACATAGCTATGAATTAACCCAGATTCCAGAACAACTTCTAGTAAAAGCAAAACGTTTCAGTGTTGGTTATGCACACAAACCTTGAGAAGATTAGTAGTTTATATCAACTAAAACTTAACCTTTCCTCCAAAGAGAAAAAGGCAGGCAGCAAGTATCTGGTCAAACTTCCAAGATATCACCGTCTTTGCAAATGAAGATCCAAAATGCCACAATAGCAGTCCTACATGATAGATGTCGAAGGTAGCCAGTAGTGGCAAAACACCTCTCTCAAGAGGAAAACGCAGGGAAAAATTGTATCTTAGCAAAGCCCGAACATTTTCGAAGATAAACCTTTCAAATGGATGGTAGCAGAAAAATAGGAAATTGGATCCTAAGAACAGTCTAGAAACATATTAATATAAATATCAACATGCTGCCTAGAACTATCTACATTCTAGAATGATCGTTATATTCAATAACATGCAGAAGTGGAACTTTAAGAACTTTGGATTTGATCGAACACGTTTAAAAAAGGTCATAAATATACAGATAATTATTTCAATTTTTTCAAGATGCTTTTAAATTACTTTGAAAAAAGAAAAGAACAAATTTTGGTCTTTAAATCTTGAAAGGATAAAATAAACATAGTCTTCAGACATTTTCTTCATGTCATGGCAAGGTTGAGGCCTTGTCCCTTTTGAAAATTTAGCGAAGCAATACATCATATGGCATGCGCTTGCTCAAAAGTTTCTATTTGAACAGACTAGTTAATTTTGGATCATCGAGAAGTGGATAAAAGGAGTTACAATACCAATGCTCAATTTCTTGCATATAAGCAATAAAAAAGACAATCGACTCTGTATGAGGTCACAAACCTAACATACTCCAGAATCGGGTAATGACAAATGATAGAGCTAGGCAGTCTTATAAGTTAAAAATCTGTTCCTTTTAAAATTAAATTGCTTTAGAAAACCCATAGTGACAATACCATAAATGTCAGCTTTACAGTATTTGAAGGTGGTTTCACCTCTAATGTTCATAATGAAGATTTTCTGCTTTCTTTTGTTTCAGTTAAAGAGTTTAAACTTCCTTTTTTTAAAAGAAAAAGGAATATATAAGTTTGATTTGATCCCAGCATTTCAAGCAAAACTTGATGCTGGCAAACTCAATCTAGGTTTCAACCAGTCCTAACAAATTTCGGTTTTGATGATTTCTGCAACTTCAGCAGTTCCAACTCCAGTTTCTGCAGCTCTGATTCATAATTATAAGGCAATCCAAACCCATCAACTAAATTACACCAAACAAGGCAATAAAGAAAACTCAAACAAGTCAAAAAATTAATCAGACATTGTCTAAAAGTAATCAAATGTTGCTTAGGTACTTTGGATGTATTGGTCCAACAGTTTTGCACTTAAACAGTTTTTTTAACAAAAAATAGTGTTCAAATATCATGTTTGGTGTGCGTTTGTAAATAATCATTTTACTGTTTGATGGCAATCTGGCATATAATAACAAATATGTCTACAACATTGGAGCTCCAAGATAGCTAGACTTATGCTGAAAAATTTACTTTTCTTCTAGACCACCGTGGAATATAGCATTGCAAACTTGCAATGGTTCTTGTCTTCTCAAAACTTACAATATCTAGCTTTAATCTAGTGGAAATGCATCTCAAAATTTAAATGCCTGAGGAAATGGCAAAAAATAGCATAAAAAGTCATCTGTCAAAGAAATTTAGTTTCACGGGTTAGTTTTGGTAAAAATCTAGAACTGACCCCATTTTCCGGTTGGATCTAGATGAAATGTTTGGTTTGGAATTTCTGGACAAAATTGTGGACCATTATTGCGAAAAGTTCATCAATAAACTAAATAGAGCACCAGATTTCCATAAAGATAAGATATTTCTAGAAATATCAAAGTTCTATCTCACATTAATGTATACTAAATTTGCAGAGTGTTTGCAATAGGAGCCCCAACTTATCTTAGACAATATGCAACTAAACAAATCACATAGAACTTTATTGATAGGTGTGTATTTCCAATAAAACCTAAAGAGAGAAGCCATTGAATATTCTCCCAACCTTAGCCGAAAGTTAACATAGTGCTCCATCTGCCATTAAATAAGAGGTAGCTTTCTGCTGTCATCCAAGGATTTAAGCACTGCAGGCATGGGACCTGCCGGTCAATGGCTGTCACAGCATGGCACAACATATGCTGACACCATAAGTCCATAACCACAAAAAAAGGTGTTCTTGAGCCATACCAATCCATGCCGAACTGGCACAGGTTGATATGAGCCAACACCAGTTGATACCCTACAAAATTCACATGCTTGCCCGGTGTGAGCACAGCCCTGCACACAGTGGCAATTCCAACCTTGAAGTTGTTAGGGTCAAAACTCCAGTTACATGTGTACATAGGACAGAATATTTTAGAAGGTAAAGTCGGCTGTGTTTGGTTGCACTATAACTAACACAGAGTACATGGTTTTTATCTTTCTCTAAGCAAACATGGCATTAAGATAGTGAAGGAACTTTAGATGGAACATTCAATCAAACAACCAGTGACAAATGTAAGATAAAATTGTTCTCAAGATTCTCTAAACTGAATAAGCCACATCAAGGTAGTTTCAAGGGTTGTAATTAAGCCGACAGTGATCAAGCCTGGATTTGATCAAGCTTGGTTCATTTGTTATTTGTTGAGCTTGATCTAGAGTAACTTCGAATAAAGCCAACCACAAGCCTATTTCAATCAGCTTCATAACCTTAAATTGAGTCAAAATCAATTGATCTTATATCAAATTTCGTCCAAGCTCAAGGTGTACTTGCAGGAAAAAAGAACTACTTTAGTAACTTTTATTGCAAAAACACTTAAAAAAAGTATTTGGTAACATTGCCTAAAATGTGCTTCCACATGAAGAAAAGTCAGAAAAGTGCATCTAGGAGAAGCTAGAAAACCTAGCTTTTGATTTCTCCTTTTTTACAAAGCAGAAGCAATACCAAAAACGCCCTCATTTTAAGCTTGAAGAAAGCTAGGTGTAACCTTGAATTAAAGTTTACTATAATTCTGACAACCTGGATAATCCACTAATCAAAGTCCCAATCTCACCTCAGCATTTCATTTTGCTTCGAATTATTTAGGACCAGAGGATGAAAAACATAAAAAATAATAATTCAAGGTTAATAAATTAATAAACAAATCATGAAATCAAGCATCACAATTATGGAATCGTTAATGAAGTGAGGTTAGAACAACACATCGCTAACGTGCTAACTGTCAAATTTATGACATTTACCATATCAATTGGTATTATCAATCTATCTGTGAAGGATATAAGTAAAATTTATAAAACTTCATGTATTGCTGATCAAATTGAAACCGAAATTTCATAACTAAAAGTATAGATATGGAATTATTTTAAGTAATCAAGAATGACTGTTAGGTCATAATTAAGAAGTTTTATGACTTGGATGCTATACGTATGAAAAGATAAGGAATCATGAAAAATAACTAAAAAAGCACTTTTTAACTTCTTTACTCCTTTTATGTTTCAGGTGAATCAAAGAGACTTCCGCAGAAGCAGGCTGAAATGGGAACATACCCACTTAATTGTCTGAAAAATAAAATGTTCTTTGGTTTCAGCCAAAACTTTAAGCTAAGCAATAAATATATTTTTTTTCCTTTTGCTCTTACCTACATCTATAATCTCTTATTTTTCTTCTTTTTCATTATTATTTCTAATCATATTTCCAATTTGAATTTCAATTGATAACCGTGGATCCTAAAATCTGAAATCAGGGTACCATGTTTATTAACATCAGATATTTGCACATGGGCAATTCCGTCAGGTACTTGCACAAATTTGAAACAACGCAGTATGAGTACAAGGTGTATAATTGAAAGAGATCAACAAAATCTTCTGCAGTTGCTCTCTTTCACAACTATTTTTTCTTTTTCATCCTTTTCAACATTTATCACAATTAAAATTTGCAGTACAAGGAATACTTAAATAATCCAGCAAATTTTGTAAAATTATGCAACAGTACAAATTACGCTTCACATAATTCTAAAGTCTATAAGCATCAAGTAAACAATACAGTGGTAAATAATATCTCAAGTCCTGTGTTCAGGCCCAAGACTGCAACATGCTGTATGTGGTAACATTAATAAGTCATGCATTAATTTAAGGGCCATGGTCAGTTCTACATCCGATTGATACCTTAGCCAGTTTTTATTAGGCCAAGAAGAATTATGCTTTATTAGTCCATTGAGTAAGAAACAGCAGTAAAAACTAAACAAGCAGCAGATACCTATTCAAGCCATCCTTTACATTTGAAATACTGAATAAATCCAAGGACTTGTTTGGAAGATCAGAAAAGTCAATATCACGAAGCTGGTCCCCCAAATAATTTATAGGAAGAAGAATACATATTCCTACAACCATGGCAACAGAAAATCCTCTCAAACTGCATTGAAGATTGAGATCGAAAGCTCAATAAGAACAAATCTCCTTAAAAAAGGCAAATAAGATATCAATCCAGAGATAAAGACTGGATAATGCCAAAAAAATTCCAATTTGAAAAGTGGGATACGAAAGAACAAGATCGTGTACAATGCATAATAGAGTTTAGGCTAATTATTAGAAAACATAAGTGCAAAATTTCCTTTCCCATGTTTCCTTGAAAATGACCAACAAGAAGAGCGCATACAAGGGAAGAGGGAGATCAATTTTACAACCTGTTGTGGACCATTACCTCAGCCTCGGCCAACCAGGTCCTCAGGCATAATTGAGGTAGGTAAGGGTCGGCATGGCCAATCTGGAGGAGTTACGGATAATTGCCCGAATTGGACAGGTCATCCTGATCCGATAAGAAGACTATTTTGAGAAAGCAATCTGCTCGTGGCTGCACAAATAGTAGATAAGGAAGCTCAACCACCAAGATCAGATTACGCCCCAAATGGCAATTACCAGCTGGCTCCATGTCACAAACGTGAAAACACGATCTCTGCCAGTGGGATCAACTCACACTTTCTGGGAATGGCTAGTTCCCCCGATGTTTACGAATCTTACTCCCCTCTATAAATAGGAAAAAAGGAGACTCCAGGTAACCTTTCGAAAGGCCTCAAAATGCTCTCTTACTGTTCTCCAGTTTCCAACTAACTTGAGCATCAGAGGATCCCCATCGAAAATATTCCAATTAAGAGCTTTTTACAAGTCCTATTCCAGCACATGAGTTCCTCAGTTCCTCATCTCCAAGTGAGGTCCTTTCTCCTCGCCCTCTTCCTAGAAGTCTCTAGTCGAGGCATCCACCAACCAGCTTCCACCCGAGGAGATCACCCACAACCTCTCCCCCTTAAAATTTGACAGCAACAGATTGGCACTAGAAGGAGGACCTATTTATAGTCACATTCGGAGCTCATTTGAAGATAGAAAGAGCGATTCGTTATGAGGCCATGAAGAGGAGCTTCAAATGCCTCTTGCCGCTCTAACGGCGCACGACCTAATGAAAACAATAGCAAGCTATTATGCTTGAATCAGTCTAGGTGCCACCACCTCCACAACCTGCTCCAATGGTCTCCAACGATCAATTTAACAGTCTCGTCTAGTAGGTGGAAGCTCTGACTACCATAGTGCAATGAATGCAGCAGGCTGCTGCACCTTAGCCTACTCTAGAAGCTCCTCATCGAGATCAAGCTAGACAGATGACATAGCATTCACCTCCTCTAGTTCAAGATAGGGGTATAGTCGACATAGCTAACCTGTGAGCGATGATCAAGGATAATGTAGGCGTTCACCGACCCCATAATTAGGAAAGGACTCCATCCTGAGCAACCTTTCTCCTCGGCATCGAGAGCCTTACACTGCTCGAGATGCCGAGGTGAAGAGGGGATTTCAGGAGATATAGCAACAGATTGAAGCGCTGCAGGACTAAACTCAACAATAGTAGAGCTCAGCTTCAATACTAATCCTCCATTCTTTGGGAGGATAATGGACAAGCCACTATCCCCATAGTTCGAGATGCCACGATTGGAATCATATAATAGGACCTCGGATCCCGTCAACCACTTGGAGACTTCAAAGCTCTAATGCTTCTTCATAAGGCAACTGATAGAATTCTCTGCCAGACGTTCCCATCCACCTTAAGAAAAGCAGCCTAATATTAGTACTCAACCCTTCAGCCTAGCTCAATCAGTTCCTTCAAGCAGCTCGATCGGTTGTTTGTGACCCCCTTCATCAGCAGTCACTAATAGCGTCGTGGCTCGGACTCACTTAACAGTATCAAACAACAAGAAGGCGAAGCTCTTGGAGACTACATCAGCCACTGCAACATTGCAACCTTAGAGGTGCATGACTTGGATCAATCGGTGGCAATGACTGCTCTTAAAGCTGGATTGCTTAGGAAAGATTTTTTTCTCATTTGAAAAGAGATATCCCAAAGACTTTATTGAGATGTTGGCAAGAGTAGCAAAATATGTGAATGCAGAGGAGTAACGGACTTGGCATAGGGAGCACCCAAGCAATGAGCCTTGGGAAGAGAGGAAACCACGAACATAAGAGTTGGGAGCGTAGGCAAGAAGGTAGGTGAGGCAACAAGAGGCCGCACCGATCCCGGACACCTCCACGAAATGATCAGACTAGGTCCCCCCTTGATGCCATCGATCTAGATCTCCACCTCGAAGATTTAATAGCTATACTACACTTAACGCACCCCGAGCCCAGATGCTGATGGAATAAGAACATCAGTGAGAATTGCTGAGGCCAAGGAGGATGACAACCCACCTCACATGCGGAATATCAGAAAATACTATCGATACCATCAAGACCATGGCCACAATATCAAGAAATGTTGATAGCTTAAAGATGAGTTTGAGGTGCTCATCAGGCGGGGACAATTAAGATGGCATATCTAAGAATGGGCGAATCAAGAGGAAACCAGGCCTGATGGTGGGCATGATCCATACAATCTTTGAGAGGCAACTCGGCGATCCAAACCCAGAGCCAAGCTAAGCCAAGCCAAGGAAGAGAAGAAGTAGAAGATTGAAGATGAAGGCATCACTTTCTTTGATGCCGACCTTTAGAGAATAAAATGTCCTCACAATAACCCAGTTGTAGTGACTTTGAATATTTCAAACTACAATGTACACTGTATCTTAATTGATAATGGAAGTTCCAAAGATGTTTATTTATGATGCTTTTGTAAGAATAGGTTTGGCTTAATCAGCTGAGGAGACTTGATTCTCCTTTAATTGGCTTTTTTGGTAATGTTGTACTAGTAGAAGGGGTTTCTCTCTCTCTCGCTGACTGTGGGATGAAGTCCAAACTAGTCAACTATCTAGGTCAACTTTTTGGTCATGAAATTCTATCTACTTACAATGCTATATTAGGTCGATCAGGATTGAACACCCTCCGAGCCGTGGTGTCAACTTATCACTTATTGATTAAGTTCCCACCTTGCATGGGATTGATGAGGTTCAAGGAGACCAAAAATTAGTCAAGGAATGCAACATGGTGACTCTACGCGATGAGGCTCTCACAGAAACTCGACCTAGAGGAGAGCTCAATGTTTGGGATGAGCTAATGGAGACCTCATCCCAATCGTGTTAGAAGAGTCTGACCCAACTAGGACAATCCAGATCAGTTCTAATTTGAATGATGATGACCGCCAACACCTCATCTCATTTCTTCGATTCAACATAAACATATTTGCCTGATCAGCTTCGAATATACCGGGTATAGATCCAAAGGTTATTGTCCACCTTTAGAATATGGATTCGGAGCATCGTCCCATCAGACAGAAGAAGAGCAGTTTCATGCTAGAGAACTAGAAAGCCATAGAGGATGTGGACAAACTCTTGAAGGTAGGCTTCATTTGAAGGTAACTACCTCGAGTGGTTAGTCAATGTAATCTGGTCAAGAAGGCAAATGGAAAGTGATGCATACGCATTGACTATACCAACCTCAATAGGGCATGTCCCAAAGATAGTTATCTACTATCTTAGATCGATCAGTTGGTAGATGCTACATCAGATCACCAACTCCTCTTCTTCATGGATGTCTTCTCCGACTACAATTAAATCTGCATAGCCCCTGAGGATAAGGAGAGGACTACCTTTACCATTGACAAGCATCTTTTTGTTATAGGGTCATGTCTTTTAGCCTAAAGAATGTAGAAGCAACTTAACAGAGGCTCATCAACAAGGTCTTCAAGGAGTAGATTGGGAGGAACATGAAAGTACACATGGACAACATGCTCATAAAAAGTAGGACTATCGAGAATTACATTGCTGACCTTAAAGAGACCTTTGCAATATTACGATGCTTTCACATGAAGCTCAACCAAGCAAGTGCACCTTCGAGGTTACCTTCGGTAAGTTCCTCATCTTTGTGGTGTCGTAGCATGAGATCGAGATGAAATCAAAGAAGATTCAAGCACTCTAGAAAATGACATAACAGAGCACGATCAAGAAGGTGCAACGCCTCATGGGGAGAATTGTAGCCCTCAGTAGGTTCCTTTCAAGGTCAGTCGAGAAAAGTCTACCCTTCTTTGGAGTTCTAAAACGGACTAAGGACTTTCGATGGATGAGAGAATGCCAAGCTGCATTCAATGAACTAAAAGGTATCTCGGATCCCCAACACTCCTCAGCAAACTAGATTTCGATGAGGTCCTGTACTTATACCTTGCGGTCTCTCCTCAAGCAATTAGTTGGTGCTCATCCTACAGGAAGGTGCACTTCAGAAACCCATATATTATATAAGCCAAGTCTTCTATGATATAGAGATCAGATATACAAAGCTGGAGAAAGTGGTGTATGCAATTGTGATCTCGTAAAGAGGCTACATCCATATTTCCAAGCACATATAATTGCCATCCTCACCAACCAAACTATCAAGGCAGTGGAGTACCGAACTGAGACTTTAGATTGGCTAACCAAATAGGCCATTAAGCTCGGAGAGTTTTACATAAAATACCTCCTCCGGCCATCCATCAAGGCTCAAGTGTTGGCGGATTTCATCTTGGAATGCACCATCTCTAAAGAGAAAGAACTCACACTGAAACTCGAGACCAAAGAACCCAAGTGCTGGGTATTTCATGTGGATGGTTCTTCCAGTATAACAAGATCTGGGGTCGAACTGATCCTCATTAGCCCAAAAGGTGCAATTGCTGAATATGCTATGTGCTTTGCATTCAAAGCCTCTAAAAATGAAGCAGAATACAAAGCCTTGATAGCCAGACTTAAAATTGCCAAAAAATTGGAAGTCCAACACCTAAGGATTTACATTGATTCAACAACTCATCATCGGCCAGATATGAGATGAATACGACGAGTGAGAACCTAACATGGTTAAGTACCTAAAGAAAGTGAAGGATCTTATGTCTGACCTTGCGTCCTTGAACATTCAGCAAATTCCAAGGTTCGAGAATGTCAGAGCCCACCTCTTGTCAAAGCTTGCCACTATGGGAGTTGTCGACCTCAAGAGAAGCTCATATATGGAGACTTTGGAAAGTCCGAGCATCGAAGAAGCCCAAATGATATGCAGACTGATCATGAGCTGAGCTGGATAGATCCGATTATTCAATTTGAGGGGTGAAACTCTATCTACCGACCTGGAAGAGGCTAGAAAGTTGAAATACCAAACACCTCGGTATCTGATGCATGATAAGCTATACAAGATGTCCTATTCACTGCCATTGCTCGGTGTCTTCGCCCATTAGAAGCAAATTACACTCTTGGAGAGGTTCATGAAAGCATTTGTGACAACTACCTGAGAAGCAGAGCTCTTGGTTATAAAGTACTGCGACAAGGTTACTTTGGCTGATGCTACAGCAGGATGCAGCCAATTTGGTGTGAAGATGTGATCAATGCCAGAGGAATGCTAGTATTCAACGATGAGCTTCAACCCCATGGTGCCAATTATGACACCTTGGCCTTTTGCCCAACGGGGTATGGATATCCTTAGATCCTTCTTGGTCCAACAGCATAAAGAAAGTTTCTATTCATCACGATTGACTACTTCACAAAGTAGATAGAAGTAGAAGTGCTGGCACCCATCATCGAAGCAAAGGTTTGTGACTTTGTGTGGAAATCTATCATTTACAGATTCAGCTTACCGTGAGCCATAATCACAGACAATGGGTGCTAGCTCGACAATACGAAATAGGCGGAGTTCTGTAAAGAGCTCGAAATTGCACATTGCATGACCTCGGTCGTGCATCCTCAAAATAATGTTGAGGTCGAGGTGACTAACCAAACTTTATTGCAGGGATTGATAACCAGACTCGACTGAGCTAAAGGACTATGGGTTGAAGAACCCTACAACATACTTTAGGCCTATCGAAAGATGCAATGAATCTCTACTAGAGAAACACCGTTCAACTTGGCCTTCAGGATAGAAGTTGTAATACTACTTGAAGTCAGCCTACCTTCACTTAGGGTGGAAAAGTTCAACGAAGAAAGCAACTTACATGATCTAAGGGTGAACTTGGACCTGTTGGAGGAGATACAAGAGCGAGCTTGACATTGAATAGCGACTTATCAGTAGAAAGTGGCCTGATATTACAACTCAAGAATCAGAGGAAAAATCTTTCGAGTAGGGGATCTCATCCTGTGAAGAGGTGAAGTGTCTCGCTCAGCAGAATAGAAAAAGCTATGACCAAATTAGTAGGGCCCGTATCATGTTGATGAGATGGTGTGCCCACAAGCATACCAACTCCATTGATTATATGGAGCACTGGTTCTTCGAACCTGAAATGCTGAAACTTGATGATTCTGTTACCCCTAATGTAATTATATTAACTAGCAATAAAGATTTACTTCTTGCAGATCGAAAATGCTTGCCCAATATTCTCGATCAAAAATGACCAACAGATGCTTCTCGTCCTCGTACGAGTCAAGCGGAAGCCAGCAACACAGCATGGCCAACGTATGGTCCTTGTCCTCATATGAGTCGAGCGAAGGCCAGCGACATGACATGGCCGAGTGCTCCTCATCTTCGTACCAGTCGAGCAGAGGCCAACGACACATCCAACAGATGCTCCTCATTATCGTATGAGTCAAGCAGAGGCCAGCGATGCGACACGGCCAACTGGCACTCTTCGTCCTTGGATGAGTTGATCAGAGGCCAAACATCAGGATCAAACAAGCATATCTCATCCTCAGATGAATGCACTTTACCATTGGATGAGCTACACAAAATCGAGGATGAGGTCGATTGATCCACCGTGGTCCGATTCTTGTGACTTGGGAAATTTTATGGATAATAGAGAAAACAAATGACAAATGAAAATAAGCAGTAGAGACGAAGATGAAAATGTATAGTTTGCATTAAACATGAGAAGATTTACAATGGATGGGTGGGGCTGATTACAAAAATCGAAGCTGAGGAACTCATAAGTGGCCCAAGCACAATATCTGCTCAGCCATCATCAAGCTTAAGTACAAAACAAAGAAAATAGAAACAAGTCTTGTGCATTGGTGGGAGCGTACGGCTTCTCAAATTAGACATCGGGCTCTGGGAGTACAATCACAAGCAGAGGCTAGGGACAACTCCTGCATTTTCGACAAGCACGTCCTCGACACCTCCCGACCTGATTCCCTCAGCACCTACATCCTCCTCATCAACATCTAACGGGTTAAGGTCGATGTCTGGAAAAAGGCCTTTGACCTTGGCCTTGCAGTCCATGAAGCCTTCCAAATGAGAGTTAGTGGCAAATTCTAGCTTGGCCATCATGAATTCTTCCAAGGAGCGAAAGGTCTTGACCACCGCAAGCTTCTCGGATTCCAACTTCTTCTCCCACTGAGCTACTGCCATATGGAGACCCTCGACCAATCGCACTTCAGCCTAGTTTCGAACATCGACAACTTCGGCCTCTATTGATTTTACCTTGGCCTTTAGGGACTAAAATTTTTGTCGGCCGCTTGCTTCAACTCTGAGACCTCGTCACCTTTTTCTCCGCCTGAGCAGCTCAGGCCTTGGACTGAGCAGCTCTAGTCTCGGCCTCCTTCAAGGATTGCCAGGTTTCCTTCAAAATATCCATGAAGTGGTCCACATGGTGGATGAGTTGAGCAATAAACAAAATCAGAAAAAAAGAGAGGAAAAAAGGAAGAGAATTTTTTGAACTCACCTCAAGGAGAGTCATAGGAATGCTTAATGTAGTATCTGAGTCTTTCCACGTTGATTGCCTCGACATCAACTAGAAGAATCATAGCCCGAAGTACTTCATAAGCAACTCGATCGTTCGCGAAGTCCCACCTGAGATCATGGACTCCCCGCCCAGGATGAGTAGTGGGTTTTTGAGAAGTCAAGGCTGGAGGGTCATCTTGGTGAAGAGAAATGCATATAAAAATCCGAGGTGTAGTCGCATCTCAGAGCAATGAAGATGCAAATGGAGGAATTGGTTCTCCTGGAGTGACTGATTTGAGAGGGGGACGACTCGGGCCCCTGAGAAGGAAGCCCCTTCTCAGCTTTGAACCCCGGATTGGCACCTGAGGAGAGTCGACGGCTGGTTAGGCAAAGATAGCCTCAGCTTGGCCCTGCTTAGGGGCAGGAGCATCACCTAAGACTTCTTCCTTTGGCGATGTAGCACAGAGTCTCGATCTCCTTAGGCTTCATGTCTAGAAAACAAGAATCATCAGTAAAAGAAACTCAGGTGAAACACAAATTAAAGACGACTTACCCTGAGGATCACCCAAGCTCAACCCGATCTTATACAACATCTCCTTGGAAAGGAGCTTACATATAGCAGTACAACTGAAAATAAACTTCTAGGCCTCGAAAAGTATCGGAGCTTTATTTGATGACCTTCGAGATCAACCCTTGAAGTATCAAAACCTCAAGGCTGCTTGATTGAAACAAAAAAATAATGCTCCTTCCATGAACCGAGGAAGGAGCACCTCGAAAGAGATGCCGTCCCATCCGAGGAGATGCATATCACCATCCGACCTCCTTGGGGTGTTTCTTAAACGAGAAATATGTCTGAAAGAGGCAAATGGTTGGTTTAGCACCAAGAAAGAAACAATGAGAAAAAAGCTACTATGAGACCATGAGTTTAGTGCCACACTATAGGGAGCTATTTGAAAAGTTCTAAGGAACTCTACAACAAAATATGAAGAGGCAACCTAGTGGCTTTTAAAGACTCTTTTTAGAGTCCAATCCGACATCGAAAAGGACTAACTATCCGATCCTCGGGACTGACGAGCTCCAGCCTAAATTCTGGAGGGATTTGGTATTGGAGGTGGATGACCTCAAGATCCCTTGGGTGAGGACAAAGGCCACTCGAAAAGGGCTGAAATTCGATATCTCGCTAACCTCAGAGCTCCCCAAGAAGAGCTCACCACTAGAATAAGGACCCTCATTGGACTGGTCTCGATCAGAGGACCAAGTGTCGGGAAACGAGCTTAATATACTCATCCTCAGCATGATTCAAAGAAGCAAGAAAAGAAAGAAACCTAACCTAGAGTAGTGACGACCGAATAACCCAAGGGTTAGACCTCAGAGGTTGGAGGTCAGAGGGCGGAGGTCAGAGTTCGCAGCTTTGCTGTAGCCGAAGATGACTACAACCGTTGATGGTGATCAATAGAGATTGCCAGAAAATGCATAAGTGCTCCACTCCTCTCCTGCGATGGCAAAACTATGAACAGTAAAAGTAAAATCCGAGAGATCAACTGCCTATTTATAGAAGCTCAACTGGTTTCGAACTGATGATGATTCGTCTAGCTACCATTGATGATTGCCAAGTGGCAACCCGAGGTCGGTCACAACTGACCTCGTATGGATCCATGATTTCACAGTCCAGATCAATAGATCAAGGAGATCAGCAATGCCGATTCGTGACACATGTCCACACCCCTACTAGTGCCTGAGCTCGACTGTAAAAGTATATTCTTCACTATGTTGGCCTTGACTTCGAATTTTGCTCTCTTTGACCAACCTCTATCCGAGCTCGGACTTGAAAGTGGGGCAAACCGTTGTGGATCATTACTTTGGCATTGGCCTACTAGGTCCTGGGGCACAATTGAGATAGGTAAGGATTGGCCACGACCAACCTGGAGGAGTTACGGATAATGGTCTGAATTGGACAGGTCATCCGATCCGACAAGAAGATTGTTTTAAGAAAGCAATCTGCTCATGGCCGCATAAATAGCAGATAAGGAAGCTCTAACTGCCAAGATCAGATTATGCTCCCAAATGAAAACTATGGACTGGCTCCGCATCACAAATATGGAAACACGATCTCCGCCAGTGCAATCCGCGTGCAGTTTTCGCAAATGGCTAGTTCCCCAGCATATGCGACTCTTACTGTCCCTCTATAAATAGAGAGAAAGGGACCCAGGTAAGCTCTTAAAAGTCCTCAAAAATTTTTTCTACTGTTCTCCAATTTTCAACTAACTTGAACATCGGAGAGTCCCCACCAGAAAATATTTCGATCAGGGGCCTTTTACAGGTCCTGTTCCAGCACCCGAGAGTTCCTCAGTTCCTCATCTCCAGTCGAGGCATCCGCCAACCAGCTTCCACCTGAGGAGATCATTCCCGACCTCTTCGACTTGGGATTTGGGAGCAACATAACCAGCAAAAAATGATTCTTCAATCATACAGAATAAGGTGATTTTATTTAGAAAAATAGCACAACAAATATCCAATAGATTAACGGAAGCATAGTATGCTTAACTAAAATTAGGGCTCAAAAACTCAAAAAAAAAAAAAACTTTCCAGTATTTCTTGAAATCAATATCAAGAAAGGAATCAAACATTGAAATAAAGTTTCGACCTTTTTATCAAATTATCTCCAACAGGCATCCTTTATTCAGAAAAGGATGCGCAATGCAGTATGATTAGTTAAAACATTAGTTCAAGAAATAAAATTATATCCCTTAGTTTTCGAAAACCAGAATCAAGAAAAGAACCAACATCAAGGCAATGTTTCAATTGTTGAACCAAAGAACTCCTAGAAAGACCTTCTTAAGGAGAAAAATCGAGAAAAAAATAGGGATGTACCGAATATAAAGATTCTCATGATGACGACGGCATCAAGGCCGCAAGAAGTGAGGAGGTCCTCCTCGGAGGGCTCCAGTCCCTTGCGGACCCATGTGGGCGAGGGGAGGAGGCTCTCGATGTTGAATTCGCTGCACCGGCAGGCCCGCCCCTTGGCGACGAGGCGGGGACGTAGAACTTTGACGTTCCCTAGCTGCTTCTGAATGATGGAGTAAAGGGCGAGGAATAACCAGCGGAGGCCGAGGTTCATCCGCACCGAGGTCAGCAAAGCCGAGACGATTATGACTCCAACAAAACTAAATGAAGGAAAAGCAGGATGGTTTGGGATTGTCATGGGTAGGATCTCCCATATCGTTTCTTTTATTTACACAGGACTGGATTCACCATCATAAGCGTAATAACTTTCCACAATGGCTCGTCATGGGCATAATAACTTTAATCATAGGAGTAGTGACCATCCATGGTTCCAGCTCACCATAATATTAATTACATCCTTAATATTCGAGATAATAGTTGGTTTATCCCCTCGGACAAGAAGAACGCTCGAGTTTTTTTGGAAGCACGAAAGTTTATTTTTATCGTTTATTTTTTTTCGATTATTTTCAAAATTTTGACTAATTTAGACATCGGAGAATTTCTCGTTGGACAACTTCCGACAAGTAGATTTTTGGTTCCAGGTTTAGAAATCGTCTACCTCAGACTTTTGATGAATATTCAGCTTGTCTTCTCACCGAACCTCCAGCTCGATCATCCATTGACCACCCACTAGAGTTTAGTAGCAATAGTTTAGTGCTACAGGAAGTTCCTTTTAGCTTTATTGAGAAGGAGAGAGTGAGTCAGTCATGATGAGAACTAGGGCACAACATGCATCTACCAGCTCTCATCGATAGTCATCTCAATTAAATGACCAGCTGGATTGATGCCTTAATCTTGGTCTTGTTGGAGCAACTTTTTCAAGTTGTGGACATCAAAAAATAGCAAGGATCAGATCGTAGAGGTCCTTGAAGGCCAGCAACAAAGCAATATAAAAATAGCCTTCAGAATTTCAGCAGCATTGTAAATCCTGTCGGTAGAATTTTCTTCTGTAATTTGAACCCCTTCTCTACCAGATCTGAAATTCACCTTTTGAGATCTGGAAGCACCCTTGATGAGGCCTCCAAAAAATAAAATATGGGGACATGAAACTTCTCTTGGGCGGCCAAGAGGGGGCGCACAAAAGGGGGCGTGCACAAAGGAGAGCGTTAGAAATCCTGGCGCCTCCTTTCTTCCTTTTTGGAATTGGTGGCCGAGAAACCCTAGGGTTTCTTGTTGCTAGAACATGGAGAAGACCAGAGAGAGAAGAAAGAAGAGAGAGAAGGTTAGGGAGAAAATAATTTAGTATTTATTCGCTTCATCGAGTCAGAATACAATGTATCTTTATATATAGGATCAATGTGACTCAATCCAAAAACTCTCCTAGCTAACTCAATATAAGATTGCACTCATCCAAACCCATGTATACCCATAACTTGATTTAATCTCATAATCTTGGACTCAATTCTAGTCCAAATATAAGTTAGTCCCTCAAGATCTAAAATTTTTGAACCTTAAGACCTGAAAGGCTGGCAGCCTTTCGCCCTAGGGTCCAAATTAGCTCTAGAAACCCCATGACCACCTTATGGAGTTTGGACCTTGGCCTTAGTCTTGGTCTTCTGAGCCTTGGGAGCACCACATAAGGTCCAACAATCTCCATCTTGGTGCTCCAAGGCCTCAACCAACTCCATCCTGTCCATCAAGTATATCAGTGACACATTTTCGAAAGCTATCTTATGGAAGTACCTTCGTCGGTGCATCCGCTGGATTCTCGTTGGTGTGGACCTTCACCAGCTCCACCTAGCCTTCTTCCACAAGCTCTCTGATCTGATGATATCTGATATCGATGTGCTCCATCCTCGTATGGTAGATAGAGTTCTGTGCAAGTAACAGTGCACTCTGACTGTTGCAGTGCACCTTGACGGCCTCCTGAGCAAGGCCCATCTCCAATGCCAAGCCCTTCAACCATAGGACCTCCTTCACTACCTTCATAATGCCAATATACTCCACCTCAGTCATGGATAAAGCCGTGATGGATTGCAAGCACGATCTTCACAAAACGAGACCTCCAAATAGGCTAAATATAAAATCTATCATCGACCGTCGGGTGTCCACATCTCCTCTGAAATCCATATCTACAAACCCTCCTATCAGCCCCCGAGCCTTCTTGGATGTGTTGGAGAGTCCCTCAGCACCTTTTTACTATCTGTAGCAGATACAAACTCCAACAGTACCTGTCAAGTATCTGAAGATCTCTTTTAGTGCTCCCTGCTAGGCTGCGCCATGAATCTGCTGATTTGGCTCACTGCATAGGCAATATCCAATCTACAACACACCATGATGTATATAAAGCTCCCCACACCAGAGGCATATGGCACTCTCTCCAGCTCCTAAGCCTCCATCTCAGTCTGTGGTGGCATCATCTTCGAGAGTCTAAAGTACCCGGTGAGTGGCAGCTCCGTCAGTTTTGCATCCTTCATCCCGAACCTCTCCAAGACCTTCTTGATATAACCTCCCTGAGATAAATGCAGCATCTTCTAAGTTCGATCTCTAAAGATTTTCATGCCTAAGATCTTCCTTGCAGGCTCCAAATCTTTCATCTCAAACTTTCGAGATAAAGCTGCCTTCAGTTCCTACACAACCTTCTTATTCTTGCATGCTATAAGCATGTCATCCACATACAAGAATAGAAACATCCTAGACCCATTCTTCAAAGATTTAACATAAACATAAGAGTCATACTCGTACTTGAAAAGTCCGATGCTCCTCACATAAGAATCAAACCACTTGTACCATTTCCTCAACGACTGTTTCAACCCGTACAGCAATTTTGCAATAAACAGATTTTTTCTTTTGCTCCTGGCTTTCAAAACCCAGGTGGCTGCTCCATGTAGATGCCCTCCTCTAAATGCCCATAGAGGAATGCTATCTTGACATCCATCTGCTTCAGCTTCAATTTTTGAGCTGCTACGATCCTCAGCAGCATTCTGATGGAAGCATGCCTGATGATGGGAGAGAAAATCTCACTGAAATCGATGCCTTCCTTTTGAGAGTATCCCTTGGCCACTAGCCTCGTCTTGTACCTGATACCTCCCCTACTCTGAAGGCCCCTCCTTACGTTGGTAAAACCACTTGCAACCAATGGATTTCTTTCCTTGTGGCAACTACACCAATCGCCACGTCACATTCTTGTGAGGAGACTACATCTCCTCGAACATTGTTTGGACCCACCTCTCTTTGTCTTGGCACTTCATAGTCTCCTCATAGGTGTAGAGGTCTCCATTCACTATCACCAGAATATATGACACTGTCTCTTCGAAGCCATATCGTTTCGATTGCCTGACATTCCTTTTGGATTTGTACAATGCAATCCCTATATCCGTCCTAGGTCTAGTTTGCTCCTGCTGGATCTCCTGACTTTTTTCATCCATCTGAGCTCTCTCCACCTATGGAGACACCTTTGGAGAGTACTCCACCTGAATACCAAGTCCACCCGATGTATCTACAAGTGGCAAAATAGAATAGGATGTTAGTTGTCCAACATTGTCTTACTAGATCTCCTGCTGCTCCTTCATGCCATCTCACCTTTGAAGAACTGAATTTCATCAAAGATGACATCCCTACTGATGACAACCTTCTTTTTCAAGGAATCCCATAGTTGGTATCCCTTATCTCCTCGTGGATATCCCAAGAACACCATCTTTCATGACCTGACATCTAATTTGCTCCCCTTACTAGCACCAATGTGCACAAAAGCCGTGCACCCAAACACCCTTAAATGGCTCAGCTCAATCTTCTTCCAAATCATTTTTCTCTGGAATACCACCATCTAACTTGGTGTGAGGTGACCGATTCACCAAATAATAGGCTGCATCCACTGTATCAACCCAGAACACCTTAGGAAGCCCCACCTGCAGCCTCATGCACTGTGCCTTTTTCATAAGGGTTCTGTTCATCCTCTCGGCCACCCTATTTTGCTGAAGAGTCTTTCTCACCAAAAAGTACCTTTTGATACCATACTCCTCACAAAAATTTAAAACTCTTTATTGGTGTAATCCCCGTCATTGTCGGACCGCAGACACTTCAAGCTCCGACCTGCTCCTTCTCTATCTCAACTTTCTATACCTTAAATTTGATGAAAATTTTTGATTTTTTCTTCATAAAGTAGACCCATACCTTTCTTGAGAAATCATCTATGAAGGTCGAGAAGTATCTCACCCCATTTCTGACTGAAATTGGGGCCAGTCTCCGTACATCAATGTGAACTAGTTCTAGTGGGGCTGCACTGTGGGTTGAACTGCTGGCAAACTGCACTCTCTTCTGCTTTTTCATCTGGCATGGCTTACATACTTCTGAGATCCTTCCATCTAGATCTGAAATCAGATCATGCTTGCTCAGCTCCTTCATCCCACGATCTCCCATGTGGCCTAGGCAGTAGTGCCACAACCGATGAGCCCCCTACTGGTCTTGCGCTACTATTGCTGCATCAGCTTCTCTAGTCACCACAGATCCTTCCATCCTGCAGAGGTTGCTCTCCATCCTCCTACCTCTCATCTCTACTATGGCTCTATTTGAGATGCTCAACACTCTATTTCTGGCACGACTGCTAAAGCTGTAGCCACTCCGCTCCAGATAACCCAGTGACACAAGATTCTTTTTCAGATCAGGGATGTACTTCATATTAGTGAAAGTCCACACCATCCCATCAAACATCCTCACCCGAATGCTCCCAATATCAGTAACTCTATATGGGTGATCATCTCCAAGTGTTACGCTCCCTTCATCCGTTCTGGTGTATGTAGCGAACCAAGATCAGATTGGGGTGTAGTGATGCAAATAGGCTGAATCTAGGGTCCATACATTTATGTTTTGCCTATGACTATCTGATACCACTAAAAGGTCATCCTCCATCTCACTATCAGCTACCGTACTCAGCATATCAGATCCTTCCTTATCTCCTTTCTTATTTTTCCACTGCAGGCAATCTTGTTTGAAGTGCCCGATCTCGTTGCACTTATAGCACCTGGCTTCCTTCCTGCTCTTGCTCTTCCAAGACTTTGACTGTCCCTTTGACTTGCCTCTTTCCCTTCCTCTTCCTGATCTCTCCCCCACAGCCAAGCCTTCCTGGGAAGCATCTTCTTTGGTCAACTTCTCTCGCTATTTATTGGACCACAGCACTGAGACCATGTCTTCATACTCTAGGGTCTCCTTGCCGTAGAATAGCGTCATCACCAATGGATCATAAGAAGGAGGCAGCGAGCATAGCAGTAGCAATGACTTATCTTTCTCTTCCATCTTCACCTCAATGTTCAGCAACTCATTGCACACCTGATTGAATTTTTGGATGTGACTTAAGATATCTTCGCCTTCCTACATCCGAAGGCTGTACAGTCTCTTCTTCAATATCAGTTTGTTGTACATATTTTTTCTCATATACATAGTGTGCAACTTCGACCACAAATCTTTTGGGATCCTCTCTAACACCAAATAGAGTACCATATCCGTCCAACATCTTCTAATTATGGAACAAGCCATCTTCTCCATGGACATCCACTAATGATCTGTCATCCCTTCAGGCTTCTCCTCCAATGTCTGATCCAGATCTGCTTGAACTAGGAGATCTTCTATCCAAACTTTTCACATAAAAAAGTTTCTTTCCCATCAAACTTCTCAAAATCAACCTTCATGTTACTTTTCATAGCTAGATCCAAACTAAAAATATAACAAAACTCTAAGGGATTTGAGAAATACCTTAACAGGGTCCTTACTGAAATTTTAGTCTTTGAAGATTTTCAATTTCTGGAATCTTCTTCTTTCTCCACACAACCCATGCTCTGATACCAATTGTTGGAGCAACTTTTCTAGATTGTGGATATCAGAAAATAGCAAAGATCAGATCATGGAGGTCCTTGAAGGCTAGCAACAAAGCAACATAAAACACCTTAAGGATTTCAGCAGTCTTGTAAATCCTATCGGGAGGATTTCTGTGATTTGAACCCCTTCTCTATCAGATCTGAAATCTACTTTTTGAAATCTAAAAGTACCCTTGATGAGGCCTCCAAAAAATAAATATGGAGGTGTGGAACTCCTCTTGGGCGGCTAAGAGGGGGTGCACAAAAGGGGGCGTGCACAAAGGAGGGCGCTAGAAACCCTAGCACCTTCTTTCTTTCCTTTTTGGAATTGGCAGCCAAGAAACCCTAGGGTTTCTTGTTGCTAGAATGTGGAGAAGACTAGAGAGAGGAAGAAAGAGAGAGAAGGTTAGGAAGAAAATGATTTAGTATTCATTCATTTTATCGAGTCAAAATACAATGTATCTTTATATACAGGGTCAATATGATCCAACCCAAAAACTTTTTGGGCTAACTCAATATAAGATTGTGCTCATCCAAGCCCATGTATACCTATAACTTGACCCAATCTGATAATCTTGAACTCAATCTTAGTTTAAATATAAGTTAGCCCCTCAAGATCCAAAATCTCTGAACCTCATAACTTGAAAGGCTGACAGCCTTTCGCTCTAGGGCCCAAATTAGCCCTAAAAACCCTATGGCCATCTCATGGAGTTTGGATCTTGACAAATTAGCCTTGATCCCTTGAGCCTTGACAGCACCACATAAGGCCCAATAGGTCTATCTTAGCTCATTGTTGCCACAGATTAGCAGCAGGTCTCTGTCCTCATGCAACAAGTTTAAGCTCTTACAATTATCCTACAGAGCCTTCAACAAACGACAGACAAATAGCAACAATGGCGATAGGAGGGCCTGACTGTCTTGGCTACCCATTCTCATCATGACTACTGATCTCATCATTGAAGCCCTAATCAGGCATGCCCCATGCCCAAGCGAGCTCATCACTCAAAGCCCCTAGCCCATAAGGCACATTCTCGCCAATTAATGGAGCCCAAGGTGAGAGGAACAGCACTGATATTCTTGAAGTCTTCAAAGGGGGGATTCAACTCTCAGGTATGTTCGTCGAAGGAAACCTCAAGGAGTGGCCGATCTCGATCGTGAGCTTGAGGAGATTGATCATTGGCTGGCAGTCCTCCAAGATAGCACAAGGGGGCAAGTGCATGGAATTAGCTTTGACACATGCCCTCTATTTCTTGCCATATCATGGATGAACCGATTCCAACTTGATTCAACATGCCATAATTGGAGCCATATGATTGCTCCTCAGATCCACTGGACCGTCTTGAGAGCTACAAGGCTCTTATGATCATTCAAGGGGCTTTTGATACCCTTCTTTGCCTTGCCTTCCCGCCACCCTCAAAGTCTACTCAGATGTAGTATTTTGATCTTCAACAGGGCTCTATTCGCTCATTCGAGTAGTTGGAAAAAAATTGTGGTGCACTTTAGTAGTGACATAAGGTAACAACAAAATTCGGACAGCCTCTTCTCCATCTAGCAAAGGGAAGAGGAGCCTTTGAGAGAGTATGTGGCTTAATTAATGCCACTGTATTGGAGATCTGTAACCTTGTCTAAGGGGTCTCTATGTTAGCTATGAAGCGGGAACTTCAGAGTTTCATATTTATTTTTCTCTAAACAAGAAGTTTCCAAAGGATTATGTTAAGCTCCTCGTGCAAGCTCAGAATTATGCTTGTGTTGAAGAGGGAAAAGTTGATCAGCATCGATCTGAGGGCAACTCTCAGGAATAAGAAGCATTCTCGGGAGAAGTCAAGTAGTGCATGCACTAAAAGGGAGGCCCCATGTCAGTCTCATAGCTCGAGACCGAGGAGTCCTCCCCATCGGTTTCAGAACTACACCCCTTGTCTATTCCACGGACTCAAATCCTTATAGAGATTGAGGCCCAAGAGTATCTTCGAAGGGCCCAACTGATGAAGGCCCGGGCAAATAGACAAACAATGCAAAAATATTATAGATTCTATCGAAATCACGGCCACAACACTGAAGATTGTCTTCAGCTCAAAGATGAATTAAAGCTTTGATCCGATGAGACTATCTCAAGAAGTATGTTTGAGATCGAGAGAATCATCCCGTTGATGAACCAACTCCACGCCCAGCTGAAGAGGAGAACAATAATCTACCAATAGCTAAGGTTATCAATATGATCATGGGGTGAATCAACGATAGGGGGATAATAAGTCAAATAGAAGATCACTTGCCAAAGAGGAGGCATACCGAAGATGTTGTAATCTTTTCAGATAGAGACTTGCGAGGAGTTTAGACTTCTCATGATGATGCTATCAATCTTTATGACAATAGCTAATTATGATGTAAAAAAAATATTAGTTATCAATATGGTCATGGGGTAAATCAATGATAGGGGGATAATAAGTCCAATAGAAGATCACTTGCCAAAGAGAAGGCATACCGAAGATGTTGTAACCTTTTAAGATAGCGACTTACGAAGAGTTCAGACTCCTCATGATGATGCTATCAATCTCTATGACAATAGTTAATTATGATGTAAAATGATATTAGTAGATAATGGGAGCTCGACAGATGTGTTATTTTATAATGTATTTCTTTAGATGGAGTTATTTATTGATTGACTAAAGAAAGTAAACACACCTCTAGTTGGATTCTCCAGACTCAGTCAAAGTGGAAAGAGAAATAACACTTCTAGTTACTACTAACCAAGAACCTCGGCAAGTTATCATCCACCTAACTTTTCTTGTTGTCGGAGTCCCATTTGTGTATAATGCTATCCTCGACCTACTCGGGCTTAATGTGCTCTGTGACATAGCATTGATTTATTATCTCCTCATGCGATTCCCAACAAGGCATAGGATCGGTGAAGTTCAAGGAGATTAGCAATTCACTCAACAATATTTATTATGATAATTAAAGGAAATAAATCTATAGAATCTTTGCCTATTGAAGGATTGGACCTCCAAGATGAAGAAAATGAGGTGAATCGATGGAGCAGATAATTTTCTATTCTGTCGAATGAATATGAGCCGAACAAAACTATCCAAGTCGAGTCTCTTCTGACCACTGACCATCACGACTGGTTAGTGAAATTTCTTTAGAAGAACACGAACATCTTCGCATGGTCGACTTTAGATATGCTAAGATACCAGCAAATGTTATTGTATTATAGATTAAACATCGATATGATGCATTGACCTGTACGACAAAAGAACAAAGCTTCAGCCTGGAGTGGCAACAAGTGATTGATGAAGAGATCGACAAACTTTTGGCATTAGACTTTATCCAAAATGCCTGTTTTGCCGATTGACTAGCCAATGGTGTGATGGTAAAAAGGCCAATAGCAACTGTAGAATCTACATAGATTTTACCAATCTCAATAAACTTATCCCAAGAATAGCTTTTCATTGTCAAAGATTGATCAGCTTGTTGATGCTATCTCAAACATAAGTTATTGAGCTTTATGGATATTTTTTGGGTCACCATCAAATTTGGATGGTGCCCGAGGATGAGAAGAAATAGCCATCATCACTAAAAATATCTATATTGTTATAAAGTAATGCATTCTAGGTTAAAAAATATAGGTGCGACATATCAATGCCTTGCCAATAAGATACTCGAAGATCAAATTGGTAGTAATATGGAGGTATATGTTGATAATATATTGGTATAGAGCTTAGAAGCCAACCACCAAATCATCGATCTGGAGGAAGCATTCAGTGCACTAAGGCAACACCAACTGAAACTTAATTCAAGCAAGTGTGCCTTCGGCATAACCTCAAAAATTTTTTTGGAATTTATAGTGATGAGATGAGGGACGGAAGCAAATCTAGACAAGATAAAAGCAATTCTGGAAATGCAACATCTGACCACAAGGAGGTACAATGATTGGCCAGTCGAGTAGGGGTCTTTTGCTGGTTTGTTTCTAGATCAACCAAAAAATGTCTTCTATTTTTCAAGGTCTTGTGACAACTTAAGGATTTCATTTGGTCGAAAGAATGCCCAACAGTGTTTGAAGATTTCAAAAAATACCTCAAATTGCTTCCTTTGTTATCAAAGCCGAGCACTAATGAGATTATATATATATATATATATTTAGCTATCACATCTAATGTAGTCAACTTGATACTCATCCAAAGAAGAAGAAAGTCTCCAGAAGCCTATCCACTGTGCGAGTAGGATCCTGCACATGCTGAGACTAGATATTTCGAGTGGAGAAATGGTGTTCGTCCTCATCATTTTGGTGAGGCAACTTCGGCCATATTTTGAAGCTCACATCATGGTCGTCTTGACCAACTAGCTATTAAAAATACTACTACAAAGGCCAAACATTTTGGGAAGAATGGCTCAATGGGCAATTAAACTTGGTGAATTTGACATCAATTATGATCCTTGACCCTTCATAAAAGCTCAAATTTTGGTGAACTTTATGGCTAAGTGCACCATTCCCTATGAAGACTCCACCTCAAGCAAGCCCAAGGAGCATGATATCAACTTTATTTGGATTTTATAGGTTGATGGAGCATCAAATATATCCAGGAGTGGAGCAAGACTTATCCTAGCAAAACCAAACGGAGTTATAATAGAGTATGCACTTTGGTTTGATTTTGAGGCCTTTAATAATCAATTTGAATATAAGGCCTTGATAACTGGATTGAATATCTCCAAAGAATTTGGAGTAAAGAAGTTGAAGGTATTCACTAATTCTCAATTAGTGGCCAGTCAAGCTCGAGGAGAATACGAGGTGCAGGATCCAACTATGTTGAAATATCTACATAAAGTGAAGGACTTATCCTCTACTTTTAATTATTCTGAAGTGCATCAGATCCCCAAATCTAAGAACACTAGAGTAGACTTATTATCTTGCTTGGCCACCTTGGGATATATCGAGATCTAAAAGAAGGTTTATGTTGAGCAATTGGAGAAATCTAGCATTGAGGAGCAAGGCTCGGTTCTACAGGTTGGTCTTGAATTGAGTTAGATAGATCCTATCAAAGACTATCTAACAAGTGGAATACTTCCGACGGATCCTATCGAAGCAAGGAAGATCGAGTGCCAAGCTCCTTGGTATGCACTCTTGGAAGAGAAATTATATAAAAGATCCTACTCATTGACATTGCTTAAATGCCCCAAGCCTTCCAAAGCGGATTATGTACTTCAAAAATTCATAAGGGCATCTGTGATAATCATCTAGGGTGCAAGTCACTTGCTTATAAGGTGCTCCAACAAGGATGCTGCTAGCTGACTATGTAATGAGATATGGTCGATCTTGTCGGAAAATACTATCAATGTCAGAGATATGAAAATATCCAACACCAACCGGCATCTCACCTCACTTCAATTTCTTCCCTTTATCACTTTGCTCAATGGGATATCCTCGGGCCATTCCTATAGATGACTAGACAATGAAAGTTTCTCATTATTGCTGTTGATTATTACACTAAATGGGTCAAGACAGAGCCACTAGCATAGATCATTGAGAAGAAGGTGCAAGACTTTATTTGGAAGTCCATTATCTACCACTTTGGATGGGACCGAATTAGTGTTGCTAACGATGGGTGGCAATTTGACAATCCAAAGTTCAAAAATTTTATTTGGATCTCTATATCTCTATATTGATCACAGGCTCACTTCGATTGGACAACCTCAATCTAAAAGAGAAGCAGGTAAAGGGACTCTGGGTTGATGAGCCCTACAACATCTTATGGGCATATCAGATGACACCTTCAATCTCAATCGGAGAAATCCCATTCACTTTAGCCTTTAGAACTGAAGTAGTGATCCCTGTTGAAATCATCTTATTGATGACTAGAGTTGAATGTTTTGACGAACAAAGCAATTCAAATTGTCTTCATGCTGATCTTAACTTGTTAGATGAAACGAGAAAACGAGTTCGAATCAGGATGGTCTCGTTCCAACAACAAGTAGCCCATTATTATAATGCTCTGATAAGAATGAAGATATTTTGACTTGATGATCTCATATTTTGATAAGCAGAAGTGTCGAGACCAACCGAGCAAGACAAGCTATTTTCGAATTGGAAAGGATCCTATAGAATCAAGGAATCCTTAGGCCAAGAGCTTACAAGATTGAAGATCTTGGTAGAACTCCTATTTCTAGGATTTGGAATATCGAGAATTTATTATCAATAATCTTCTCAATCTTGTACTTATTGAATAGTTAATAAAATTCTCTATCTCTAAGTGTTGAGCAGATCCCCAATGAAAGCGACTAAGGAAAAGATGGTTGGCATCGCATTATGACTGACTATGATGAAAGGATCAAAACCTAATCTAGATTGCAAAAGTTAGTTAAAAGGTATGAGCTCTGACTCAGGATGGTTCTACTTAGTCGGCTAAACACCGACTTAATGAAAAGTATGGGCTCCAACTCAGGATGATGCAACTTGGTCTGGGGAGAGCCAACTTATCAAGAGTAAGTACTCTTGCTTGAATATGTTCGACTTGGTTGGGTAAAGACCAACCTTACAAATAGACGAGCTCTAGCTAATACTTGTTCAACTTTGAAGAATACTAATCGTTTGGGTATGTCCTGACTCCATCTATGAGTACCGATTCAATACTCGACAAGCCTGACCACGATGGCTATGACATCACTCAAAACCACATTATGATAGCCTTGCTGAATTTCTAAGTGTCGACTTCAGGTTGGTGATGATCTTGTTGTTCATATGATCTCAACTCAATAATGAGCTTTATAATACAATCAACCATTGACATCATATTATGGATGACTTTTGGACTTAGTAGAATTTCTTTGAAAGCAAGTTTAATGAAGGAGTACTAGTGTTGGGCTACCTAATCATGTCATGCATTAAGGATCAACCTCGGTGAAGCCACAAGCTCATGACTTAGAAATATTAATGAAAGAAGACTTAACAAAGCAAGCCTTTCATGGATGAAAGTTTTCACAAAAACTCAGAAGTGAGATGAGTACAAAAGGTGACAAAAGACTACATAAAGAAATAAAAGAACCTAACTATCAAGCTTGGGAGCAGCTTCAGCGGCATCCTCAGGATTGGCCTTGGCGGTAATGGCGTCGGCCTTAGCAAGAGCTTGATCTCCATTGGAGTCTTCACCACCACCTTCAACAAAGAGCCGACTGATGTCAACTTTAGGAAAGCTATGCTACCATAGCCTTACAGTGTTAGATATATGTCCTAAAAGTTAATATGGCTGACACATTATAATAAATCTAAGATACAATTTTATACTTAATACATTGATATAATCAATAAAAGGATAAGTTTATTTTTATTCAAGTGTGATGTGTCCTTGAATCGTCCATGAAATTAGTTTTCGATACATATTCTTAAGGTATTGAAAATTAGAGACATGTATTAATTTTAAATGCTCCCAGTCATAGAATTATTATGAGGATAGTGATCGATCTGGATAGACCGACGTATAGATCATTTTTTTCGGGATAGATAGATCTCTAGTCTATAATATAGAGATACTGGACGATGAGTGCAGATAGTAATTAGAGAACAACTAGTACTGAGTGTAACCATATGAGAGATCATTTAGATTTCTACTTAATCGTCAGTGATTATCTCGATACTGTAGTTGTGTGATTGATCTTTTGATCTGAGATGGTACTGCTGCTCGCAGTGAGGCTACTGAAATTTGATTGACACATAAACATGGATCTCAATAAGCTCTTGTAGTGGATATTGATGATAATTGGTCTACTGTAGGAGTAGGATATGCATCAAGATGGAATCTATCGATCTTGATAGAAAGAAGTAGTCCTATGAGATTTAAGAGACTAAGTCTGAGAATCTGTGACCACAGTAGTGTGATTGATAAAAAGAATTTTCATAAAATCATATTTAGACTTGAGCTGATCGAATTTATCATATGACTGGTGTGGAGATTTGATGGTTTATCCATGACCTACCATTTAGTCGGGACTCACAATAGAAGGACTGAATCATATGTTAACTACACCTAGAGATTTATTTCAGTTCTACTGGGTTGCCACTACATACTGCTAGATATCACTGATAGATTGTGAGAGCTCACTAGGATTATTCTGGATCGACAATCCTTGATGAGTCAGAGTGAAATTATTCTGATCCATTGAAAAGAGCTTCAATGATACTTTGATAGAGATCATTATATATCTTACTATCAGATAGAATTGATCTATGAGGTTACATAACAAAGAGATTAAGCCTGAAATTAGTAATTGAGCTTATGAAGTGTCAATTGGGTTTAAAAAAACTCGATTGGGTTTAAGGTAACCTTGCTAGCATATGATTGGACCCAATTTCTCTTTTGATTTAGATTTCTTATTTGATAAGATAATTTGAACTTAATTATCTGCTAATAACTTAAATGAATTAGATTCATTGGACTCTAATTATTGGATGTTAAAATTTGGATCAAATGAATTAAGGATGTAAGTCTCTAATTAATATTCTTTGATAGTTATTATGGGATGCCACCTTGATTGGATCAAGTTGGACATTTTCTATGATTAGAGGGCCTTTTGATTTCATATGAGGTATCCCTTGGGTGCAAAAGAGGGTGTATTTAATTGGGTGCAAGGACTCCAAGAGTTGGCACCTAATAAGATTCCTAATGTAAGTTAAATAAATTAAGTTATTAGGAATCCAATGCAAGTAGGACTTGTATTATGAGATTGAATAGGATTCAATCCTTATGGCTATTTAAAGAGACCTCTCCTAAGATTTCTAGAGCATCCAACCAACAAGCCCCACACCATAAAGAGATCCCCCCATGCTCTCTCTTCCTCTCCCTTCTCCTTCTCCCTTGGCATCCCACATGCCCCACCCTTTGGGGTGTCCCACTTCTCCCTCACACCCAAGCTGTTGGGCATCCCCTCCTTGCTGGTTCTGGTGTTTGGTAGTAGCACAAAGCAAGAGAGAAAGGTAAGAGAAGAAGAGAAGAAGAAAATCAAAGAAAGAGATCAAATATTGATCGTGATCCAGACTTCTTTCAGATTCAGCAGGCTGAATTTTTTTAGAGAAAAAAATTCAACTTGAAGAGGACTGTTCCAGACTGATCCCGAGTGGATACCCATAGAGGCTAGATACTTGTACGGTTAAAAAAAACTCTTCTTTTTCAGATCCAGATTTGAAAAAGAGATTGCGAAACAGGTATATGATTTGATCATAATCTGAATTTTAACATATGTCAATTTCAGCACATAAACTAGATCCTTATGATTTTATATTTTATGCACACATGATTCAGATTAAAATATTTTAATCTCATATTTCACTGTGATATTAGAAATAAATTTAAACATACATGCATATCCTAAACCTCAAATTTCAACATACAGTCCTTGAACCTGAGGCCACAAGCAACAGCCAATCCTTTGGCGGCTTTAGCTTCAAAAACTTTCGAAACCTTGAATTCTTCAACTACTCAGATTCTGACTTCTCGAATAGCTATTTCTGTTTTGACTACCTTCTTCTTGGCAATAGCCTTCTTTCTTTGTATTTCAAATGGTTGCTGTACTAAGTTAGAGCTCCAGTTGGAGCTCAGCAACTCATAAGTTAGAGCTCCAATTGGAGCTCAGCAACTCACTGACAGCACATATCGACTGCTGCTTTCTCCATGGTCGGTGGCAGTAAGCTTAGACTCATTCCGAGTAGATGCCTCTCCAGCTATCTTCAATTTTCTTCAGCTGCCTTCAATTTTCTTGGCAACCTTGCTCGCTCCTCAATTGCCTTGGTTACTTCATTGGCAGTACTGACCCGAGCCTCATCTACTTGGTCCTTCTCCTCATTTGAGCAGCTAAGTCAGTCAAAGCCAACTAGCTCCTCATGCAGGATGGTTATATTGTTCATCAGCTGCAAAGAAAAATAATAAAGTCATAAGGTCAGCCTAAAATATAGAGAAACATTAACATATGCTAAACTTACCTTGAGAAGAGTTGCATAGCTGGCATTTAGAATCTCTCTGATGAACGAGACTTCTTTGATCAATCAGTCAGTAATATGATCATCTTCATTAGCTCCCTAATGAGCTAATAGTTATGAGCCCAGAATCATTAACCCGAACTCTGATCCCCAAAGTGAAAGTCTCCTCATTAGCTTGAGCAGAGGGTTCAGGGATGTTGGTTGCAGCAGGCTTTGGGGATGCTTCTGGTGTAGCGGGTGTGGCAAAAACTGACTTGAGTGTTGGCTGATGCCATGACAGGGGAGCCAAACTTTGTGTTTGGCTTGGGCCCTCCAGTGGTGGTGCTACTTAGAGCAAGACTGCCACAACAACTTTTGGCTCATTATCAATCTCCAGAGGCTTCAATCTTGAAGCCCCAAGAGTAGCAAATGGAGGAGTGGCCCTCGGCTTTAGGGAGGTCCTTGCATCTTCCCTCTTTAATCTCTTTGAGGAGGAGGCCCCCCAAGAAGATTCTCCTTAAGAAGAGTCCGACCTCTTCCAGAATGTATTGCAGATGTGTTGGAAAATATGTCCAAAAGTCAATCATCTAGGTTGTAGATGATTATGCTCCATATAAGTATATGAATTATAAAATGATAAATATTATCAGACAGATTCATCATAAGAAATATATCTTCTAAAATAGAACTCATATGTTATGATGAAGTCCTTAGAACTACTTCTAAAAGGATAAAAAAGATTTATCATGTAGTTCTTAAATTATTTTCATGATCAAATGATATAATTGTTACAAGAACGATAACTGTATCGAGTGTAGATCGTTGTGTGTCATATTAGTTGGTTGTCCTCTTAACTAAGACGTATGGTGACACGGGTATGGCATACGGGTGATATGTAGGAGTATATTTTATTGAGCGTGATCACTTTCGGAGTACTCTGCTGTCAAGGATTGCTTTGATGGGATATGGGTATATGTGTCCCTCGGACCTGATGCTGTCTCGATGACTTGCAAGCAACTTACTATGTTTTAGTGTCGGACTATCTGAATTTCTAATTCGATGATGAAAGATTTCTACGTATAGTCAAGTACTTGTGAAGTCTGAGTGCGAGTCTAGATGGGATTGATCACTCCAAGTAAAAATGAAGAAGATGCATCATTGTGTTTCAATTCAGCAAAATTTTGATCAAAATAGTCCTAATGAGGAGTTATAGGATTTTTGAGGTTAAGACACAATGTGGACCACTCTTCTTGGATTGATAGTTTAACCCAAAGTCATCTTTGAGCATCAAGTATCAAAGGGATAATTATACGGTAACTATATCCACATAGGCTCTAGAGTGTTGCTAGGCATACATTCGGTCTATTCTGGGATGCTGTCGATTGTGATCCAATGGTCCAGGGTCTTTTTTGGGTGCTCTAAGGAGTCCTATTCCTACTATTTTATGATTTTAAGGCTATAAAAAGTCTGATCCATGAACAGAGAGAAGTTGTGGCATGGTTTCATCAGGCAAAAAACCTAGAGAACAGAGGCAGCACCAAGAGGAGCAGGAGCAGGGCTTTTGGATAGAGGATAGTGGTCGCTTTAGGGGTTCAGGAGGGATCTTCCTAGAGAGAGAGCTTTTGTGAAGGAGAACTTTCTGTGAGGAAGAGATTTGGTGTACGAGGGTTGAGGATGTAATCTTCTCTTGTAATATTTTTCTTTTCTCATAGTGAAGTTTGCATACCCCGTAGAGGCGAGTCCTTTTGAACTGATCCACATGTTTGATTATTTTTATTTTATTTCTTCTTTCTTTCTGCTGTAATATACGGTATAGAAAAGATCTTGGGAGGTGGTGTCCTGGCCAGACATCCACCAATAAATGTCGAGTGCTCATCAGTTACACTTGTCTCCTTGCAAGCATGCATGCTGTGTCTATTTTAGAAAGAGCACCATCTTATGTAATCCTCAATCGATCTCATATGGCCATGCTCATGGAATTTTCATGTTACATATTAAAAATGTTAGAAGATATTTGTTTCCAAATCAAAAAAACATATGCTTCTTGAGTTCCTTTCCTGACCCTATAGGTTGAAGGCCATGGACTTGTGATTAAAGAGGATAGTGAATTGCTAGGAAAGAATATAAGTCAATAGAATCACGGACCTTAACAAATTATAAACTTGCAACAAGAACTCTTGGCAAGAATTTATATTTCAGTGCATGCTCTTTCATATTTTGAATATGAATTTGTGTTCGACTCAAACACACAAAAATTCTCTTGAATTAAGAGAGCAAATTAATAAAGTATTTACATATCTTGATTTTTTTAGAAATTAAGAAGGAAAATTGATTGTGGTAACACTAAATGACACTTGAAGGTTCACGCCATGTGATGTTGCAAGGATCCGGAGGATAGATGGCGAGGTCGGTCCTAGACCGAGCTGCAATGCTTTTGAGTAAAATTTGGTGAAGTCCACTAAAAATTCTACAAAGAAGTCCTAGATCCAATAGGATACCCTTCGGATTAGGACCCTCCGATGATTAAATCAGCTAGGATCTTGAGAATCCGTAGTAGAAATGGAAAGACTAGAAGGCAAGAGAAGATATTAGGAGAGTAGAGTGAGGACTCTTGTTTCCTTCAGTAGAGAGCTGAAAGAAATTCAGTAGAGTCTCAGCTCTATGAGTTCTAACTTATCTTGTGGAGGGTACCTTGCCCTTCTTTATATAAAAGAGATTTTCACAGACCGTTAGGAGAGTTTGTTAGGCTATTAGTTTGTTATTACAGAATGACCAGCTGTATGGAGATCGTGGATTGTTTATCTATATGAAAATTAACTGTAGTATGGTTGGAAGACAGTTGCTGTTGAGTTGGCCAACAGCTGTAAGATAACTGTCTGTGTTTTAGAGTTATATCGATCATGTCGGTCTTGATATGATGTCCCATATGGTAGATCGGTAAATAACCGAGCTGATCATATTTCATTAAGAACTAACCTTGGTTTGTTTAGATTGGCATAGAGTTGAGCTGAAGGTTAATACAGATCAATAAATAGCCGACTTGACTTGAAAGTGCAATTCAGATAACTTTGATGTTGCCATGTGGCTTGATGATGAGGTCAGTTTGTATGTACCAACACATGCCCCCACTTTTCAAATTCGAGATGGAATTCTTTACTTCAAGTGTGAAAAGTCAATTCAGAAGATCTTATCTAACTTGTGCTGTCAATATAAATTCACCATATGGCCGGTGGTTGAGACTATTAATTTTTAATCATTCGAACCGACACATCATTTTCAAAACGATCCATCGGATTCAGTAATTATGAGCACTTAGATAATCGGGAGCTCATTTTGATCTAAACGGCTATGCCCAGATATGCATGCGCCATGTGTCACGCTGCCATTGCTCTCCTTAATTGTCACACAGATCAAACCTATGTGGCTCAAACAGGAAGAGGTGTGTCGAACTGATTTTCCTCAGAGTCATTAGATTACTGACAAGTGGCATCAATCTGACAGTATAGCTAATTGATTTGAACCATCGGTAAGTTTTATAAATAGATCTATACTTTGTTTGAAAGCCACTTTACTATTTTCTTCATGTGGAACCTCTATCGAGATTCTTCCAGAGTTTTTTCAACACCATCAGAGCTGGAAAGGAGATTTTTCAACGTCACCGGAGTTGGAGAAGAGACCACCAAAATTAAAAGTTCCTCAAAAGCTTCCTCAAAACCTTTTTTTTGCCTATTAGGTAGACTCCTTTGTTCCTAATCTCTTTCTCATGTAACTTTAGGATTTTAGGACATCTGGACGGTTCTTTTCCCTTTCTTTTTCATCTTCTTTCTCCCTTTTATATATTCTTCTATCTTTCTTTCAAAAAATATCCTTTGATAGTAGTGAGATGAGTCAGGATGATCGTGTACCTCAGTCGACCCAATCATTGCTTGAATTTGAAGTGAAAACTTTATCTCGAGCAGCGGTCGAGGTTAGTACCTCAGGTAGGGAGGATCCAAAATCTCCGAAAAGGAGATTCTTGGATTACTTCAGTCCTGGTATTGAGCAATCCATCTTGACTGATCTCGATCTTCAAAATTTAAAAAAAAAACTCAATTTTTGAAGAATTCCAGCTCGTAGCTCCAGGTCGAAATGATCAGATTACTGAACCTCTAGAAGATTGTGTCGCATTTTATGATGAGGCACTTCGGTCTAGATTTTGGTTCCCTTACGTGCCTTCTTCAGTAATGTCTTAGATTTTTATAGGCTCCATTCGACCCAAGTCACTCCCAACACCATTAGGATGATCATAGTATTCATTATCTATTATAAATTCTCTACCATAGAACTTAGGATCTCTCTCTTTAGGGTGCTGTTCGTCCTAAAAAATATCTTTATGAAAAGACTAATGGTACTTTCACCTCGATCTAAATATAAATTCAGTCCTACTCTTCCATCTTCTATTCATAACTGAAAAAATTATTTTTCTTGTTCTTTCGATGTTCCATGTGGTTTCAACTGTAACTGGCATAAGCCTAAAACCAAATGGAATGCTAATAATGAAATACTACGTGGGATGAGGAGGCTTTTGCTGAACTACTAGACATGAAGGTACCCAAGCTGAGCCTACTGGTAACCGACCAGTCTTTGTTTGATGCTAGCATCAGTCCGATCTCTCTTTAGGATAAGTCCGATGTTAATTTCTGTTCTTCATTACTTTCACTTCATTATTTCATTCATTTTTTTTAACAATCTTCTTTCTTCTTTTGCAGCAGCAATAATGAAGTTCGATCTGAAAAGGTTGGCTGACGTAAAGAAGAGAAGGTAGGATCCAACTGATCAGCCTACCTCAAAGAGGAGTAAAGAGACTGCTGTTCCTTCCAAATCAGCTGCCCCTCGATTATCACCTGGGACGATAATGATAGATGTAGATGCCATTCTGATCTCTGTCACACCATCCGTGGCCAAAAATCAACATCGACAGTCCACTGAGGTGGCTCGTCCACCTCCAAAGGAGGCATCTACATGCCCAAGGCAGGCATTTTCTCCAGCACCTCCTTCGATATCGACGAGTCAACCCAGCCAGCAAAGTAGCAGTCGTGGTCCCAGACTCCTGACCTCAACCCACCATCTTTCTCATCGGAGAGGATCAATCTCTCTAAGGCATCACTTCTAAAGACATCGAGGCTTGGTAGGGATCTGCTATGCACTATGATGCCCTAGAAGGATTTGGACGCTCGAAGGAGAGACCTCTCAATTGAGCAAATAATAAGTTATGGGTTCAACAATATCTTGGACGTAAGTCTCCTCCTCCTTTATTCTTTTTTTTTACATCAATTTTTCACCAATCTAACCATGTTTGCTCTTTCCTTCTACAGTCGGTCATATTTTTAGGTTGCTTAATAAGCACCTGACATAGTTTTTGAGAATAAAATCTCTAGAAAAGGGGCTCAAGGCCGAGAAGGAGACCAAAAAAGTGGCCGAAAAGGCCAAAAAGGCAATAGAAAGAAGGCTACCAAAGAGAGCAAACTTGCTGAGGGGCTAAGAGGGAGCTCTAGGAGAAAATGGATCCATAAAGGAAAGAATCAGTAGGTCCTGGACAACCAATGTCAAATAAACAACCAAGAGGTTAAGCTGCAAAAGAAATTAAGTGGACTTCGGAACTAGAGCCAAATTGAAGGAGGCCGAATTCGTAATTGAAAAGCGCGACATGGCCCTCCTTTCACATCAGAAGCAACTTGATAAAGACAGAGCATATTCAAGGCCATTGAAGATTACAAGACTTCAAATGCCTTCCAGGATGAAATTAAGGAGGCTTCAGAAGGAGCCTTCGACTACGGCTTCTTGAGCTATAGGAGTTTGATCATAAAGCTCTTTCTGACCTTGATTCAGCAAGATCACTATGGAGACAGCATCCGAGATGACCTCTGGAGTCACCTCTGGGGTCCCTACCATGGTACCATCTGCCGCCCCTCTAGCCGATGTGTGTTCAACCAAAGTCCAAGCGACTCCAGTCGAGGTCCCAATTGGTGAAGTTACTCCAACGGAATCGATTGACAAAGATCCTGTAACAAATATTCCTCAGGCTAAAGCCTGAGTTATCATTGTAATTTTTTCTTCTTCTTTTTAGTTTTCTAAATTTTTGTATTAGCTTGATGTGGGCTTTTGTAAATGTCTTTGGTATTAATAAATGAAAATTTTTTCCAAGTATGTCTACCTCTTCTTCCTTACATTGGATATTACCGATCTTATATTGTCCGATCTGGATCTTTAGCAACTTGAAGAATAAATTCTTCTTAAGTCATTCACAATATATGATTATCATCTGACTTTGGTCAAATAATTATAAGTATGCATAATTTGACCTCGGGTAGGTAAATAATCAAGGCATTAACAAATATTGACTAATCTCAATCAAATTAATAATAAAGCCAATGTGGCTATACTTAACATGTAAGCTTATTATTGAAGTGGACTGAATCAAATCAATTGACTTGAAGTAAATCAATCTTTGATAATTTATTGTAAAGGTCCTAGAAGCACCTTTTTTTTGACTTTAGATTGGCAGATTGGGTCTTTTTGTCCATGGAACTTCGACCCATGATGCCTTTCTGCGACTTCGGTCATTAATTATTTGAATCGATGTAACAAAGCCTAGTTTGTGGATCTAGATATTTTTCATCGGATTCTTGTCAAATTTATCCTAAAAATCAAACATTTCAGTAAATGTCTGTGAGATCTGATCTAGAGATCAGGTATCCCACATCTATTATCTATGAGGTTCAATCCAGAGATTTGGTGTCTCATATCTTTTATCTATGAGATTCAATCTAGAGATCGGATATCTTACATTATTTATGAGGTCCAATTTTGAGATCGGATATCTCACATCCTTCATTTATGAGATTCAATCTGGAGATCGGACATCTTATATCTTTCATTTATGAGATTCAATCCAGAGATCGGATGTCTCACTTCAAGTTGTCCTAGTTCGATTGAGATCATTATAGCCTTAATTCGGCTCTTTTCAACCTCGTTTGGATACTTATCTTTTTCTCATCCTTATTTGGCTAGGCTTAATGACCTCGTTTGGATGAGATTCTTTATACTATCCTCATTTGGTTGGACATCATTGCTTCATTTGGATAGATTTACTTCTTTCCATTGATTTGATATCGACCTAGTTCAAACATGATCTTCATTTACTATCATCCTCGTTTGATCGGTTTTTATTAATCTAGTTTGGATGAAAAAGAATTCTCTGACAGAAAATATTTTTATTGAGGCGATCAAAAATTTATCTTCATTGAGATAAAAGTTGAAGGCTTTATTGAAAGACTTCGTTGATAATACATTCTCAAATTCTCAGCATTCCATGTTCGTGGAATAATTATACCATCTAAATTTTCAATTCAGTATACTCCCGAACAAATCACCTCTATAATCCAATAGGGTCCTTCCCAATTCAGAGCAAGTTTTTCTTATTTTATGGATTTTGAGACTTCAACTCGGCGAAGAACTAGATCTTCTTTATGAAAGAATTTAGGCTTTACCTGCACATTATAGTATCTGGCTATTCTGTATTTATAAGTTACTTGCCAGTGCATTAAATGTGATATAAAAATATTAAATTTTATTATTTAATTCATATTATTTTATATTTGATATTTTTTATATTTTTTTTAGAATAATTAATCATGAAGATTTAATCACAAATCAATAAGCAACGGCCCTTCAATACGTGCAGATAAAGCTTGAGTCTAAATTCAGTCCTATCAAATGCATGACATACGAAGATATATAGATGCATGGCAGGAACTCAATGAATAAAAGAAAAAGAAAAAGACATATGGCATGAGCATTAAAAGTAGTGGGCTATGGTGCATTTTTTTTTTGATAAAAAAAAGGTTGGAGGGGGCGTCCCAGCATGGCTACCTCCCCAAGGAGCAAGTTTGAAGAAGGAGATCCTCTCTCCACTATATGGACGAATCTAATGGATGAGTACGCCACTATAGTACCATTGAGGTCGGCGGATCAGAAATCGCTTCCAATATCCATGCTTAGACTGTCAGGATCAGCTCCTTTCCGATCATTCGGATCTTGTCATTTAATTGAAGCCCCAATATTCGTCGAGACTCAAACTCGGGTCACTTGCATGAAAGCAAAGGCCCATTCCGCTAGGTCACTTCCTGAGTGGTGGTTATGGTGCATTTAATATATAAAAAGAGTGAAGAAGGTGCTGGGAATGTGAGCTAGAGGTGGCAAACGGGTCGGATCGGTTATAAATGGGTCGGGTCAGAAAATGATCAATCCAAACCCGACCTATTTATTAAACGGATCAAAAATTCAAATCTGAATCCAACCTGTTTATTAAACAGGTAACCCGACCTGATCCGTTTAACTCATTTATTAAATAGATCAAATTAGGTTAAACGAGTTAAACAGGTTAAACGGATCAAGCTAAATGGGTCAAAGACAGGTTAAACAGGTTTTAAACAGATTAAATGGGTCTTAAATAGGTTAAACAAGTTAAACAGATCGGGTTAAATGGGTCAGAAATAGATTAAATAGATTAAATGGGTTATCTGACTCAACCCAATCTAAATATTAAATGGGTTAAACCGGTTAAACGGATCAAATATTTAAAATCCATATCGATCCAATTATTAAACGAGTTAAACTGGTCGATCCGTTTACGATCCGAACCTATTTAGGTTAAACTCAAACTTGTTTATGACAGATCGAATACGGATCGAATTGATGGATCGGGTCATATTTTGTCGGCCTTAATGTGAGCTGGTTCAAATTAAAAAGCAATCGAAGTGGAGCTGGCTACGTGGCTGGGTATGTGGCGAGCGCCTGGGTGCATGGGATCCAAGATGCGGGCGCGGTCATGGGCTTGCGTTGGGTTTCACATGGTGTGGGTCCGAGCGGCGGTTTGGATGCAATTGGAAAGGGGAGTGCGGCCTGGTTCAAGCGTGGGAGCTCACAGTAAACAGCGGTCCTGGTTGACGCAAACAAGCGGGTTCAAGCGACTTAAGGCCTGAGACCTGCAACGAAACAGCGAGCGAGACACAAAAATAATGCAGAAACAAGCAGCTATGATTTTAAATCTTAACAAAAAAAAGTCCTTGGAAAACTATAAAAAAGATCAAAAATAAAATGATAGGATAGAAAGAGGCACAAGAGAAGACAGGAAGTGAGCTTTGAGTTGTGGGAATGTTTCTAAGAAAGGGATGCTTAAAAGAGAGCTTTGTTCTTGCAACATCTCCATGCCTACACCATCTCGAAGATCAGATCTAAAGAGAAAGAAGAAGAAATAGCTTAGTATGCTCTAAGGAGTTTGAAGAAAGAAGAAGAGGTCATCAATCATCTTTTCGACGAGATTGCGCTAATCAACTTTCAATCTTTGTTACAGTTTTTATTTTATTTATTTATTCTTTTAAATTTTGTTACAGTTTATTTATTCTATTTATTTGTTCTTTAAAATTTTTATAATTAAATTTATTTTAATTAATATAAAAATTATTTTATGCTCTTTAAATTTTATTCTTATTTTATTGCAAGTAGAAGTCAAGATCTAGATAATAGATCTTAGTAGCAAGTTTTTTTTTATATTTTTTAATATTTATTTTTTGATTTTAATTATTTCTTCAATTTTTTTATAAATCAAAGTTTTCAAACTATCACTGTCTTCTCTATGGAATCGACCCGACTCCCTGCTTTTTACTTATTTTATTTTTTTAAAATTTGATTTGAAACTGATAATCATGGTGCCCTAATGACAACATCACGAGATATCAAGTTTTTGACATCATTATCAGAGAACAAGATATCAAGTTTTTAGTATCGTCATCGAAAAGGCACGAATGCCAAAATTTTTGATTTCTTTGATTTTTTTTTGTGAATACAACTTACTAACATTTCTTATTTTCTTACAGAAAAAAAGAAGAAGAAAAAAAAGAGAAAAAAAGCTTCCAATTTTGCTTGGTGAGATCAATCCTAACCTAGATTCTTTTTTTTTAGTATTAGTTATTTTCTTTTCAAATTAACTTAAAATAACTTACTTAAACCTAATCAAATCTTCATGACAAGAGTAGAAATACTAATTGCTTAGAGCATCCATCATTTAGATTTTTTTTTTTTGATGATTGCTAGAGACAAGGTGAGCCTCTTAAGCTTAATTATTTCATGCATCTAATTTTGTTGCATAGAATCTCTTGCTTGAAATTGGTTGTACACATTCATCTTAAATCAACTTAAGGACAATACCCATTAACAAATAAGATGAAATTTCATCATCCTTCTTAGCCTAAAACAACCAACCAGCATCCCTCGTTAACCTAAGCCTAATTAAAACTAACTAAACGTCAGTTCCTAAGGAACTCGAGTTCAATAGGACAAGTGACCCCAAAAATTGAACCAGATCGGGCCTAGTTGATCAATTGGTGTTTAGAAAAATAGTTCAGAGACTACATCCAAAAGGAAGGTGGTTATTTAATTGATTTCATTCGTTGATCTGACCAACTTAGTTGGTGTCTAAGAAAAGCAACGGAGGGACCAACCTTACACTTATCTGACCAGTTGCTTAGTTTGGTTCACCTTTGGAGTGCTTGATGGTGCACTTGGAATAGTTAGGAGCTGTCTAGATTTAGGATAACCTTAGGATAGAGAGTCCACTTTGTGCTAACTTGACTGTAATTAACATCTAACATAAGTAATTCTTCTTATCTATCGTCTCTAGGTCTAGGATTCTCTTAGGGTTATCATGTTTAGAACTTCTCTTTTTTTTCTCTCTTCTTCTTCCTCTCTCTCTCTTCCTTAAAAAGAATAAAATAAAAAAATAAATCTGAACTACACACATTAGGGTTTGCACTAGTACATGCATGGTAGGAGATCTCTTTTTTCTAACCTAGTTGAACTCAATCCTGAAATTGAATGGCTGATCCATATTAAACCTGATAATCGAATGGCTAAAAATCTTGAAGAACCACCTAGGTAGATGAAGGAATACTTTATTCCTTCCACTTATAACCCATTGACTTGTATCCACTTACCTAATATTCCTGCAAGTCATTATAATATCAAGTCAACCACAATCCAGATGCTCCCATCTTTTTATGGGAACATTAATGAAGATCTTTACGAGTATCTAGTTGAGTTCTAAAAATCTATTCTACAATGAAGATCCAAATTTTACTGATGATACACTTAGACTGATCTTGTTCTCTTTTTCACTAAAGGACAAAGCCAAGCACTAGCTTGGCACAATAGAGAGATCAATCTGAACTTGGGCTGAGATGCAACAAGAGTTTTTTAAAAAATTCTATTCCATAAGTCGAATCAACATCATGAGGCGAGCCATCATTGGATTTGCTCAGCTTTCAGGAGAATAAATTAACGAGTCATGGGAGAGACCTAAGGATCTTCTTAGAAAATGCCCACACCATGATTTATCTAAGTAGCAAATTGTTCAAACTTTCTATGGGGTTTAGGAGACTAATATAGACAGATGGTGGATGCATCTTGTGGAGGTGCATTTATGAGCAAGAGTGAAGACGAAGCTTATGCCTTGTTTGAAATTTTGAGTGAAAACTCGATCAATCATGCTTCATTATCTTCCTATGAAAGGTCGATTCCTCACCAAAAAAGGGCAATCTATGAGATCAAACATTTAGACTCTAGTTTTAAATCTAACTTGAATCTGATAGCTCATAAATTAGATAAAGTTGATCTTCTTATCCAGAAATTAGATCAAGTCTTAGCCTTAGGTCAATAATCTCCTGCACAATATACATCATCTTCTAATTATCAAGAGAATTGTGCTATCTGTGCTAGCCCAGCCCATCATTTGAGTGAACGTCCCATAGTCGCACAGTTTCTATCTTTCATCCAAGAATAAGTCCAAGCTGCACAAGACTACACTAAGTCGGTTAATGATCCATTTTCGAACACATATAACTCAGGTTGGACAAACCACCCCAATTTTTTTGGAGACCCCAACCGACTCAAGCTCAGACCCAACTTCTGCCTGCACAAAACTTTCAAAATAGGCTTAATACTAGAATAATGTCTATAATAGAGGTCAGCCTACTCAGCCTATCCAGCCATCATACTCATCTCCTCAACAGACCAATCTAGCCGACGATAAATTCACTCAACTTCAACAAGTAATTATGATCCAACAGCAATCCATCATCAGGCTAGAAGCTCAAATAGGACAGTTAGCTGAGTCCACCATGAGGAGAGAATCGGATCAATTTTTGAGCCAACCGATATCGAATCTCAGGAACAACCCATCCAATGTGCACCAACCACTTGGACCTAGTCATCAATCCAATATCTCATTTAAGAATCCCCAATTTGAGAATGTCAAAATAATTTTTGAGCTTAGAAGTGATAGGATTCTTAAGGACCCATACCAAGACCAAGTGAGAGGCTAGTACTGATGTTAGCCAAAATATGAACTCAGAAGAAGAGGTTAGTACTCAGAATAACCGCATAGAAGAACTTGAGTCTGAAACTAGTACTGATGTTGGTTCCAAACTGAGTGAGAAAGATAAAGGAAAGAATAGAGTGGATGAGTTACTTGAGACATATAAACCTACAGTCTCATTCCCTTTAGTCCTAGAAGTCGGTTCTTCTGGTAAAAAGCAAGGAGCATACAATGAGGAGTTAATGAAATTGTTTAAGTAAGTTCATATTAATCTACCCTCCTCGATGTGATTCAGTATATTTTGGCTTACACTAAATTTCTCAAGAAACTTTGCATCCAAAAGCATGAGTTGCGAACCACAAAGAGAATTATACTGTCTGAGGATGTAAGTGCATTTCTATTGAACCCATTGCCACAGAAAATTAAAGAATCTGATGCTCCTTTGATTTCATGTGTTATAGGAGGCATCACCTTTGATCGAGCTCTATTAGATTTAGGAGCTAGTGTGAACATACTTCCAACCTCAATCTACAAAAAAATTGGGATAGGAGAACTGAAACCCACATCGGTTATTTTGCAACTAGCTGATAGATCTGTAAAGATGCTATGTGATCTGATTAAGGATGTCCTAGTCAGAGTAAATAAATGTTATTTCCCAGTAGACTTTTTCATACTTGACATGAAACCATCCCAAGAGTTAAATCAAAATCCCATAACTCTAAATCATCCATTCCTAGCCACTACCAATGCCAATATCAATTGTAAAGCAGGAGCCATAGATATTTTTTTGGGGATCAAAAGGTGAGAATCAATATTTTTAATAACTCGAAGTACACTCAAAAGGAGAAAAGTAGTTTTGATCTAATATATGAGATAGTTGAGTCTGATTCTTTCTTAGATTTGATGAAAGATGATTTTTTGGATGAGCTCAATGAAGAAACCAAACTCTAGGTGGTGAATGCTGAAGAAAAAATGGATAGTTTAAAGCATGTACTTTAAATTTACAGTAAAATAATAAAGATTAAATATTTTAATCTTTTAAAAATATCTTAAATCAGATCTAAACTATCATTAAGGATCTATGACATAAAAAATTACATATAAAATTTGATAAAAATAAAAATTTTTGAGCTTAGAAGTGATAGGATCACATCGATGCCCTGAATCTGATCTAACTTTTAGATTATGTCGGTAGAGTTCAGAACTCATCACTTTTTCATGAGTTGATGATCTCCACTATTGGTAAGTATGGTACAAAGCTCTCGCTGATATCGAGCAGCCGCACAAGTCGTCCGACCTCTATAGATCATCCACTCGAAGCTCTGATCGGATCTGCCTTTGCGGGAGTGCTAGCTCACGTCAAAGGCTCTGGATGGCTGATCCAAGCTCCTTTCTTCAGATCTTCTGGACTCCTCTGATTCAAAAGATAAAGCTTTACGAGAAGGTGGTGGTGTGGAAGATTGGACAAGATTCACTCTTGTATTTTCTTCTCACAAAACAAAGAGATGAAACCCTAGAACCCACAGCTCATGTCCAAGAGGAAGAATACTTCCTCTGTTTCTCACGCATGGAAGCCCAACCCACTCTCAACTTTTTATGTCCCCTCTCTCTGGTTTCTCATACTAAAAATCACTTTTTATCTCACACAAAATTGATCCCCTTTTAAGGTTGGCATCCCATGGAAGACAAGGATAAGAATAAGGTAGTTTCGGTTCAAATTCAAGTGTTGGTTGATCCTTATCACCAATTCAAATCAAATTTGAAGTAAATTTTGAACCAAACTTTATTTTTATCTTATGAACTCAGAGAAGGATCAAACAACATCAGAATGGTATAAAAAATCTCATACAAAAATACTTTATGCATGGAGAAATGTGGTGGTGTGAAGAGGAGAGTCCAACTCAATTTGGACTCTAGGTTTTCATTCAAATTCAAACCAATTTGAACTCAAATTTAAATTAACCAATTTCTAATTCAAAAGGACTCAATTAAATATTGAGAAAGGCTTCTGGGCATAAAAAAAATCACATAAAATATTTTTCATGTGAAGAATAAGAGGGCGCAGATAAAGGAGGTTCAAGGAATTTGAATTCAAATTATTTTTCTCATCCAATTAGATTCTTAACCCAACCAAATTAGGTTAAACCCAATTGGAGCATTAAATCCAATCTAATTAAGTAGCAAAGAACTTTGATCAAATCCTAATTAAATCAAAAATTAATTGAGCTCAAGTCTTGATCATATCAGAAATCGAACACCCTTAGCGATTAGATCATCTCATAACCTAATCGGGTCAAACCAAATTGAATCCAATTTAATTAGATTCGATCCAAACCTCAATGTTCAATCAAATTAAGTTAATTAGCAATCTAATTACTGATCAATCCTCCCATAATTCACCAACAATTAGCGAATTAATTTATTGCAACTTTTGTAAAAGGTTAATCATCAATCAAATTGACTGTTTATCCTAGAACAATTTTTAATCGTTGATCAGCCATATGATCAGTCAGAAATTTCTTTTGAGTATGATCCCATAGGTTCGAACTTAAGCTGATAGTATGAGAACAATCTTTCTATACCAATCAAAGTGACCATTTAGCAATGATACCCGACATCCGGATAGGTCGAAAGATTGCAAAGCATTATTCAAGAACTTATTGGCATATGTTTACCGTATAATTCATCCCTTT